>VZZY01008067.1:0-20985 GCA_013400335.1 Eurystomus gularis
GTCCTGCATGTGCCATGTGATTGTATTCAGAATGGACCATTCCATAATCTTTTCCAGTACCAAGGTCAGGCTGACAGGCCTGTAGTTCCCCGGATCCTCCTTCTTGCCATTCTTGTAGATGGGCGTCACATTGGCAAGCCTCTAGTCATTCAGGACCTCCCATGTTAACCAGGACTGCTGACAAATGATGGAAAGTGGCCTGGCAAGCTCTTCCACCAGCTCCATCAATACCTTTGGGGGGGGTTCTTTCTGGCTCCATAGACTTGTGAGTGTATAGGTGATATAGTAGTCTGCTATCTGCTTCCTCCTGGATAATGTGGGGTTTATTCTGCTCTCTGTCCCTGACTTCTAGCTCAGGGGGCTGAATACCCTGAGGATAACTGGTCTGACTATTAATGACTGAGGCAAAGGTGACATTAAGTACCTCAGCCTTTTCCTCGTCCTTAGTGGCAATGTTCCCTTCCGCATTCAGGAAAGGGTGGAGATTCCCTTTGGCTCTCTTTTTGTTGTTAATGTATTTGTAAAACTTTTTAAATTATCTCTTACCACAGTGGCTACATTGAGTTTTAGATGGACTTTTGCCTTCCTTATGTTCTCTGCATTACCTAACTAGATCCCTATACACTTCTTGAGTTGCTTGCCCCTTCTTCCAGAGGTGGTAAACTCTCCTTTTTTTTCTGAGTCCCAATAAGACCTCCCTGTTTCAGCCCTGCAAGTTCTTATTACGACACATGGGGACAGACTGCTCCTGTGCCTCTAAGACTTCCTTCCTGAAGAATGTCCAGCCTTCCTGGATCCCTTTGCCCTTCAGGACTGCCTCCCAGGAGATGCTCTTGACCAGTGTCCTGAACAATCCAAAGTCTGCCCTCCAGAATTTCATGGTAGTGGTTTTGCTGACTCCCCTCCTTACATTGCCTAGAATTGAGAGCTCTATCATTTAATGGTTTCTAAGCCCAAGATAGCCTCCAACCACCAGATGACCCACCAGTCCTTCCCTGCTTGTAAACAGCAGGTCTAGCGAGGCACCTCCCTGGTAGGTTCACTCATCAGATGTGTTAGGAAGTTATCTTCTACACCAGAAATCTCCTAGACTGTTCCTGCTCTGTGTTGTATTTCCAGCAGATGTCTGGTAAGTTGAAGTCCTCCACAAGAACAAGGGCTGGTGATTTTGAGACCTTTGCCAGCTGCTTGTAGAATGCTTCATCTGCCTCTTCATCCTAGTTGGGTGGTCTATAACAGACTCCCAACAGAATATCTGCCTTGTTGACCTTCCCTCTCACCCTTAAACACTTGACCTTACCTTCACCTCATCTATCCTTTCTGAAGAGCTTATAGCCATTCATTGCAACACTCCAATCATGAGAGTTATCCCACCACGTTTCTGTGATGGCAACTATGTCATAGTTATCCTGCTGCACAATGGCTTCCAGCTCCTCCTGTTTGTTGCCCATGCTGCGTACGTTGGTGTAGATGCACTTGAGCTGGGCTATCAATTTCCCCTCCAACTTTGGCAGGCTGCCCCTAGGTTCATTCCTAATAAGCTTGGTTTTTTCAGCCTCCACCCTCAGACCTTGTTTAAAGACCTCTCAATGAGCCCTGCCAACCCATGACCAAGAATCCTTTCCCCGTTTTGAGACAGCCAGGCCCAGTGCCATGTAAACCTCCCCATGACCAAAAAAAACCCAAAATTGTACTGGTGGCACCAGACTCTGAGCCATGTGTTAATCAGGTGTATTTTCCTATTCCTTTCAGTATTCTTCCCTGTCACTGAAGGGATTAGGGAAAACACTACCTGTGCTCCCGATCCTTCAACCAGTCACCCCAGTGCTCTGAGATCCTTTTGAATTGCTTTTAGACTTCTGTCCATAACCTCACCACTACCAAACTGCATCATCAGTAGTGGGGGAACATACATACAACAAGATACATACATACAACAAGATACATACATACAACAAGATACATACATAGACAGGGATCTGCAGATCTCTATGCTCCCTGAGGGCTGCTTTTATGATGAGGGTGGGGATTATTATTGCTGAGGCAAACCCCATGCTTTGCCTGCCCCCTCTTGAGAGAGTTGCCGGCTCTGGCGAGGTTGCTCCAATGCCTGTGTGGTCCCGTGCTTCAGGAAACTTCCCTGTACAGCGGGATCTGCCGCTCTGCTGTGGGTTGGACTGGCTCTGAAGTGGCTGCTCTTGGCAACCGAGTGCTAGGTTCACCCCTTTTGGTGATGACCCCTCTAGTCTTGATTCAAAGGCATTCAACAGAGCTTTCATGGTCTCCATAGCTCATCTCCATATACTCAAATTTCTCTTTTACACAAAGTGCAACTCCATCACCTCTTATCCCTTATCTTTCTGAAACAGTTTGTAGCCATCCATTGTTGTCTTGAGTCACATGAATTTTCCCACCAAGTTTCTGTGATTCCTGTGACATCATAACTCTCAGACTGGGCACAAAATTCCAGTTCCTCCTGTTTGTTGCCCAGACTGCTTGCATTAGTTTAAACATACTTGAGGTGGCTGAATTTAGTTTTCTTGACTTTGAAAGAGTCGAGAAGCATTTCTCACCACTCTGGGTAGGTGCACTGACCCACCCAGTTGTTTCTGAATATGCAGGTGTCACAGCTTCAAATACTATCCCCCAAGGTAGATTAAAGAACAATTTAATAAATGGCCAATCTACTAGTGAAGATTCCCCTGCTTTTTCTAGATAGATGGATTCCATCTCTCCCCAGTAGGCTGTATTCATCAAAGAATGTTCCGTGATTGTAGAAATTAAAGTCCTGGCAATTACACCAGCCACAAAGCCAGGTGTTGATCTGGATGATTCATTAACTTTGACCTGCAGCCCTATCTCTGACTGACAAGACAGACATTTAGCTGACAATTTTAACTGGATTAAAAAAACATAAAAAACCCCAAAGCTGTTAATATACTATTTTCGGTAAATTACCAGTTGTTTCCTCTGCATCACTGTATGATATTTTCTAGTTATTCTAATCTTTAAACATGTACTACTAGAATTAAACACAGTACTTCACAGGGTATCACAGATACATACTGATTGGTCCTTTTTACTAAGGCTTAAATAGTATTCTGTCTCAAATAGAAACAACTTGTTATCTGAGGTCACATTAATCTTCCCCTTTGTGAATAATCTCACATATGCAGGTTTCTGCTTCAATGATATTTTCAGGTGCTGACCTCCTAGCTGATAGCAGAATTCTGGTTTTTAGTCCCCAGATTAATATTCTTGCATTTTCTACAACTATATTTTTTCCCCATTTGTTTTAGACCACTACTCTTACAGGGTTATATAGTTCATCCTTCATAACCTTCAAGTTCTCTTCTCTTTTAGCAATATCTCAAAGAGTTGAATCATCATGACATTTTGTCAGCAAGTTCTGGGTTGTTTTCAGCATAATGAATTCAAATATGAACAACTAGGGGACTAGTCTACTATCAATGTCTCTAACCAGATTCCCATTGCAAAATCAGATGTAGGCTTTATTTCTTGTAATTATGTTTGGTTAATTACATTTTATTATTGAAGTAAAATAAAGATTTATTCAGTGTGGTTGTAGTGGGTTAACCTTTGCTGGGTTAACCTTAGCCCCTCCTCCCCCCACCCCAGCAGGGCAAGGAGGAAGAAAATAAGATGGAAAGAAAAATTATGGGTCAAGATAAAGGCAGTTCAATGAAAAAAAAAGGAAAGCTAAGCAAAGGTTGTGCATGGAAGCAAAGAAAACAAAGATTTATTCTCTACTTCCCATCAACAGGTGATGTCTGGCCTGTTCCTAGGAAGCAGGGCTCCAATACATGTAATGGTTACTCCAGAGGACAATGGATGCTCCCCAGCTCCTCCTTTTCCTTAGCTTTTATTGTGAGCAGATGTCATATGGTATGGAACATCCATCTGGCTCAGCCGGAGTCAATACAGTGGCACACACCAAAGTATTCATTTTTTGGGGAGTTTCCCAATAGCTGCCGACTACCTTCCTCCATGTTTAAAGGAAAAAAAGAAAAGAATTACACAACCATAAGATAGTAAAAAATGAAAGGAATGTAATTTTTTCATTGAGCATGGACATGTATTCAACGACTACACCATCAATCTTTCAAAATATTTAATGCATGTGAGCGGTCAGAAAGAGATACAACACACTCTTGCTGCTGATTTAAACTATTCAAATCCACATAAGAGAAATTACCTGTCCAGAGCAACTTCCTAAGTGACTGAGATGGAGAAGAAAGCTGCAAGTATATAACACCACTAAGTTATTAATCTGAATGACAAATAAGAAAAGAAAAGATAACAACAGATGCTGACAGTGCACACCATGAGCAATGAATCAATTTACCTTGACACGGACAGTTTAGAAAGGACATTCATCTGATCACATGGTTAAATACCATGGTTATCTGCATGTAAAAGTGGGCCAGTACAGGTTTTTGGTTTTCCCCTTTTTATATTATGTTTTTATGTTTTCCCTTTCCTGCTTGCTTGCTTTCTCTTTCTTTCTTTCTCTCTTTTTTTTTTCCTTTGTTTCTTTATCTTTCTTTATCTTTCTTTCTTTATCTTTCTTTCTTTCTTTCTTTCTTTCTTTCTTGCCTTCTTTCTCTTTTTCTCNCCTCTTCCCCTTTCCCCTTCCCTTTCCCCTTCTCCTTCCTTTGTCATCCCTTTCTTTTCACAGAAGCACAGAATGGCTGAGGCCATAAGGGACATCCAGAGGTCATCTTGGTCAATCTATCTGCTCAAGAGGGTCAACTAGAGCTGGATGCTCAGTCTCACAGCCAGACAAATTTAAGGTCTCCAAGGATGGACACTCCACAACCTCTCCTGGAAGCCTATGCCAGTGCTTTCTCACCCTCACAGTAAAAAAGTGTTTGCATGTTTCCTAGTGTTCAGATAGAACCTCCTGTGTTTTGGTTTGCCTCTTGTTCTATCTTTCTCTGCCTCCCACCACCCTCCTGCTTTCCATTCTTTTTTTTCTCAATCTCTCTCTCTCTTACTTATTTGGACTTTCTGACTTATCTTTTAAAATTTCTTTTAGAATTATTTCACTGTCTTTGGTTAAGTATTCAAATTTTGATTTTGATTTAAAAAAAAACAAACACACAATGAAAATGTATTCATGATCAATGTTATCATCTCTATTATATCATCATCACTATGAAAGATTGAGATTCTGAAGAATGAGAGCATTGTGTCACAAAATGTCTAGTTAATGCACTGTGATGACCGAAATACTTTATTCAAAATTGCAAAATCACATATTCCCTTAAAATGTAGCTTAGACCATCCTTTTTTATGGTTACTGCTTTTTACAGCATTCTTCTGGGAAGGAGAAGAGATTTATCTGTGTTCAAGAAACCAAACTTCCTGTCTCCAGAGTGTGTACTGTCATCCTAAAGGTATTATATAAAAGCTAGATCACGGTCCAACCAATTCCTCTAGCTTTGCTTTAAAATAAGGGCAAAATTTACTGCCTGTAGCAGGCTTTAGGCTGAAAATCCTAATAAAACCTTGGTCAGGATTTCAGGTGCTTAGTTTCCAGTGCTTTAGGTGGAAAATGTATACATAAAATGTGCTCATCCATGTTCTAGAAAAGTAGAAGACGTTTGTGCCACGGTACCTCCCTGCATGTATTTGGGGAAGTATTAACAAAAACCTAGTGAGAATGAAAAGTACTTCTTGAGTTGAATGTTACTAGTCAAGAATATGAGATATCTTCTTGATCTGTTTGATTGAAATGCATTTCAAAATGCTGAGGGTTTTTTTAATTGAACACACATTTATTATATTTATTATCAACACTGAGCTGTTTTACAGGTTTTAAATCATTTTGATAGATAAGTGAATGATGTCTATTTTTATAACCATAATTTCTTTTCAATAATCATTATTGCCTGTATTATTTATCCAAGCTTTAATTGCTTTGCAGTTTTAGTGGGTACTAGGGTATAACCTGTACTTCCTGTTTGTCATGGTTGAACCCCAGCCAGCAACTATCACCACACACCTGCTCATTCATTTCCCCCACAGCAGGATGGGAGAGAGAATCAGAAGAGTAAAAGTGAGAAAACTCATAGGTTGAGATAAAAACAGTTAATTACACAAATACAAAATGTAGTATTTGTTACTTATTTATATTTTCTACTCTGTTTTTAAAAGAAATTACTGTGAGAACTCCAGTAAACTCCTGCTCTGCAAATATCATTCTACTTTTGCTGTCAGTCTCCCTTGAATAAGTCAATAGCCTTTGCCTGAACTTCCTGCATTACCCAGTCTTGAAAGAACGCTTAGACCTAAGTCTTCTTGTTTGTTTCCTTAAAAAATTAATCCTGTATTTTCAAAAGAGAGCTACCATGTTACATTCTTCTTTAACTATAGTCAGGTTTTGAAATTAATCATAAGGAAAATAATATTTTACCAGCAGAGGGAGATATAGTACTAGAAAAATATTTTTTTACATGATTTATTACATGCTGGAGGAAGATTTTTTAATTAGGATTTCTTTGTGTTAATTGACCACAGCTAGACAAATATTTCCAGGTCTGCAAAAGCAAAGCATCCAAATGGGAATGCTAATGGAATGTTTATAGCCCAAAATATTTCCTGGAGACTAACTGAGATTGTTCATAAGAACAAAAATTTCATTCACATCTTCTGGGATCAAAATTAGATCTTTTGTCACTAATTTCCTGCATACATTAAATTAACAGGTAGTGTGTACACAAGGCATGTGAAATACTCCACATTGTTTCAGAATATGGGTATGGAAAACTTATTCCAGTAGAATCATACCAGCCTTATTTCCACTGCACTTAGAAAATTACATTAGACTATTTGTAGGTTTTATAGTCTAAGAAGAGGCTCTGCCTTTCAATAAAGTAAGATAGGCATGTTCAAAAAAATATCAAACTCTCACTTACCCTAAATTCTATATGAGTTACATTGGCCCAAAAGGTTTTTATTTACCCCTATTAATTAGGAAGTGAAACAGTTTCTTGGCTCCTAATTTAGAGCACCTTTGTAATCTCACATTTTTTAGATCTTAACATTTCTGTTCCTTTCCCTCCCCACCTTTCTTTATTTTAGCTTCTTAGTTTGCTATACCTCTGCAACAGACAATAAATTACATCATGCAACCTCAAGAACACTAAGAACACAAATGACATCCCTAATTATTGCTGTAAAAATACAAACCAGCAACATATCCCTTAAGTAGAAAATAGATTACATTTGCTAGTATGTTCAAGTACAATTTGACCATCTACAGTACTAGAAAAGCTACATAAATAATCTCATGAGACTATTTTAAAGGCTTAGACTGTGTGCTCCATGGACTGCCATATGGATTTCAAATGAACTCTTTATGCAAATACAGTAGAACTGGCACCATTATTTATTCTCTCTTCCCCCCAGCTCTCTAAAGTAAGATACATTGTTTAAATGATATCAAAAGATCAAAGACATAGAGGAACTATATTTCAAAATTTTTGATGAGAAGTTATCTAAAAATTAGCATAACAGCAGTGTTACCATTACTATTCTTTGTATGCTATTTGTGAAAAAATTAACTTCCAAAAGCAGAGAAAAATAATGTAGTGTCTTTACTAACATACATATCATGTGACATATTAGTATGTCACATATAACTTATTGTTCCTCACGTCATTGTATTCTTGACCAGTCTTTTCTGCTATTAGGCATTTAAATGGATATCACTTTAAATTCTGTATATATGGCTTCTTTTTTTTTTTATGGGAATTCTCCAATTATTTCTGCAGAATCCTTATGACAACAAAACCATCCATATAGTGTTATACAGATTAAAAGAAATTGTTCACGTCTGTGGCTTTTCAACTTCAAAGGCATTATTCTTTGTATGAAACAAACTTTTATCTATTAGCTAGTAGGTGATACAAATTATTGGTTTTCAGTGTATGCTTCCTGGAATGGAGAAACTTTCTTTGGGTAGCTGTTTTAAATCATCATGGAATTTCAAAAATCAACAGAACTGTTGATCTTTGAATAATTTGTCACATTACCCTGTCTAGTCTTCTCTGCTAGTACCTCAGGGAGAAGCAGAAGACAAAATTTAAAGGTGTTGTACAATGTGTTATGGGATTCTGTTGTTTGTTTTTTAAAAATATTAGATAACAACAACAACAAAATACTTCTGACAATGCAATTTTTTACATGGGCTATTCTCAATTTGATATCAATTTAACAGTTTTAATCATCATTTTGCATTTGAGTAAATACTTCTTGGAGCTCAGAGGTAAAACTAAAATTTTACCTAAATTTTAATTTCTGCTAGTAAGGATGTTCACAATAACATAAATTATATAATCAGAGATGTACATTACAAAACCCCATTAACTAAAACAAGACTTATTATAATTATGCTTTATAAGATAAATTCACATATATTTTATTTGTTTGTACTCTTTACCTATTACTGACAAACAGATTCATTTAGCAGTTGATTTGATTAAAACTGGAAATGCTGCATCTAAGTGGTGCTGAAGAGTAACCTTTGTTGCTTAGTAACACCACATAAAATCCAAGTGGTGACATAGAAAGCTAGAATCCTGCTATTAATCACTGAATTTGCTATGCTTATGAATATTTTGTTTGGTTTGGTTTAGTATATTTTACTATTTTTAATATTTTCACATAAAATTTGCCATCAGCATTATCACAGTCATTTTTACATTAATCTGCATATGTTATTATTAAATCTTGTATTATAGAGTGCAGCACATTTTAAACATATGAAAAACAGCATTTTGGTATATAATAAAAATTGAAAGTAAAGAGCTTTATCCTCCTATACAGAATACGGAAAAGAGAAGTTTTTTTATCAAACACAAAGATTCTCATCAGGGATTGACAGGCAAAAAGAGTTATGCTTCTACCATGGTTTCATGTACGATCTGACCAACATCTGGCACTAAAAATTTAAGATAATGAAATTTGATTGTCTGTTGTTGTATTCTTTATCAGAAGCTGCCCAAGATATAGAGGTAAAAATATTATAAGGGATTTTAAAATCAGGATTTGGAAGGAATTAGAATTATTTGCATGGTGGCTTTAAAAATAAATCTCTCACTCATTATCTCCTGATATTTCTTGCTAACTTATTAGTTTTTCAGCGTTTATATTAGAGACCTGAGGGGCTTTGGTTTTTCATCTGACTAAGCAAACTAGGACTACATCAAAAGACCTAATTTCTTTCAGATGTTGGAAATTAAAATGTAGCAGTAAGCTGACTTCAGGTGGAAATTGCATCACCATCCAGTTATTCTAACTGTAAGGAGAAGTTGCTTGAGAAACATAACCCTTTCCCCTTAGCAATATATAGTTATAGCATTGTGAAAGAATATGGACTTAAATTAAGATAGTGCAGTCATACATTGATACACAACTGGAGCTGCGATTTCAATTATAAATATCTGATTTTTGGAGTTTCTAACTTGGTCATAAAACTTTGCTCAGGGCTAAACAGTGTTGTACAAGGTATACATTTACAGAATAAGCTGTTGGGGTTTTGTTGAAAAAGGGCATGCAGAATGAGTGTTATTCTTTGTGACTAAAATGCTGACTAAACATATTTTTACTGTTACTCAAAACTGTATAGGTAAAGATTTCCTAGTATTTTTGTCACGTTGGTGAAGGAAAACAAAAGGTTAACCACCAGAACTGTTTATATATAGTGATGACATGCAAACCAAAAGCACTTCATCCAAAATTGAAACATGTTTATGACAGAAGCGCAAGATAAGCTCTCTTAGAGAACTCTGGAAAATCAATAGATTAAATGCATCCTACTGTATGTGAATAAGTATGAAAAGTTACTGGGAAATACTGATACTTATAAAAAGAATAAAAATTGATCTAATATACCTCTGAAGTTGTTTGTCCTTAAATTATGCAAGTTTTTAGAAAAAATATTTAAGGAAAAATTATTAAAGCCTAAAGGATTTAAATAAGCATATAATGTGAGCTTACATAAGAGTATACAGTATCAGATGACAATAGCTGTTTGGTTATATTGAGGAGAAAATATTAGACTATGGAGGAGTAATAACTGGAATTTTTTGAGGATTGTGAACAATCTCTGTATCTTAATGTTCAATGCTGACCTTGGCTTAAAAGTTGAAATAATGTAATGAAATTAGATGATATCACAAAGTCGGTAGAAATTCTGAATAGAGTGGGATATCATACATAAATAAATGAATAGTCTTAGGGAGAGAAAAAATAGGATGAGAGGGAATTTATGACAACAAAGTGCAAGTCAATTCATTTAGAGACTCTGAACAAGAATCTGTTGTGCAGTCTAAGACATAAGTTGAGATTTTCTTAGCTGGAGATGAAAAATGATTGGAAAAACCACATATTTCTATATTTATAAAGTATATTTATAGTAAATCAATAATGGAATAAAGATGTATAAAGCGCAAATATCATGCCCCCAATCAGTAAGCAAAATGCTTCCAGCTAATCAGAAATCTTAGTAACTTTGTGCAAGACTTCAGTGAGACCTCATTTAGAGTCAGTGTACAGATTTAACTACCTTAATTGAGGAAGGATGAGGAAGGGCTACTACGTAGAATAAATAAGTAAATAAATAACAACTTGAAAAAGAAACTAGGAAAAACAACACTCACTAAGGAAATGAAGGTTCATAGATTGTGTCTATCTTTTCAAGTAAAACACACTATAGGAAAAGTTTTGACCACTCTTAAAAGTCAGCATGAACAACACAGAAGTAGACACCATTTGACCTGCCATAAGTTTTGTCAAAAAACCTCTGAGAAGGCTTTGCATTACAGCACTAATAATATTTAACTTCAACTTTATACCATTAAAAAAGGCTATACTACAGTCTCAAACTTTCTGAATGAAAAACAAATTTAAAAAAAGTAGCACATTCAAGCATTTTCTACAGTCATAGCAGCAGGACATCTAATACAGCAACACAACCTTCAGACTGTCTGGAAGTGTAAGAATATCACAATGACTACTTATTGCATAAGACTATCCAAAGTGCAAAGTGTTTGAAACACAGACGATATAAAACTCATTGGCTGCAATATCTTCCTCTTCTTCCAAGAAGAGTGACCAGTATTCTAAACTCTTGAATTTGTAAACCTATGTAAAAATATTATTTCTTCTTCTTTATTTTTTTTTTAATACCAATATGTTACAACTCTGTTATTTCTTAGAGGCATAAAAATAGTTATATTAACTTTTCAGATGAAAGATCTACCATGACCACAGTTCTGTCTAGGAGGGTGAGCAGCACGAAATGGAGGAAAGATCACAAGAACAGATCAAATGTGGAACAATATTTAACAGCATTCTCTATCAAGGTGGTATAAATTGTGCTTCAGAGACGTAGTGAGCCAGAGGTGGTGTCTTCATATTTGTAGAGTAGTTTTTGCTCCATTAATTTATGTAAGCACTATCTGAATACAGGTAAATACAATATATTTTATATGTTAGAATGAACTGTTGACCTATCTTTATTTAGAATTCTAGATTTCTCTCCTACCCACCTCACTTAACTCTTTCCAAGAAGAGAAGTTTTATCACTCATACCTCAAGTGAATATTGTTTTGCAAATTTGGTCACCTTCCCTAATGGCCATATTTAAGATGTGTTTGAAACATGAATATTGTCCTGGTTCAGCCAGAGCAGGGTTAATTTGGTGCAGCCAGGCTATTCCATACCATGCTGACATCATGCCCCGGGCCAGTTCTGGTTCCGCGGTGCAACTCATGGCGTGCGGCCAGTCCACTCCACTCTGTCCGTTTGTCCACACGGTATCGCTTATTTTGTACATTTTTTTTCTCATTGTTGTCATTGCTGTTATTTCTGCAATTGTTTCTTGTGTATAATTGTATTAAACTCTCCTTATCTCAATTCAAAAAGGAATTCCTGCCTTTCCCTTTGTCTGAGTGGGAGGGCAGTGGCAGTGGCCACGTGGCTTGGCTGCCGGCAGGGACTGAACCACCACAGCTTTACTAAACCACCACAAATATACACTGGGAAAGTATTTTAATTTTTATTTCTTTTCTAATAGTTTCCAACACACACCTTGATTTTTTGACCATTACTGAACTGGTACCAGTTTTTGTTTACTACATGGTCTCACCCCTGAGGTAATAGCCAGTGCATGGTGCATCTGGTTTTTGTTTGTTTTTTTTTCCAACCACTTTATACTTGTCTACACTGATATTAATTTTCCATGCTGGTCCACAGTTTCTTGATGTCATAAACTCTTTGAAGGTCTTTCTGCAGTTCTGCATGGTCTGGCTGTATGTCCTCGTTATCTAGGATAAATCCATACTATCAGCAATTTTTATGCACTTGCTGCTCACATTTAGCTCATTTATGAATAAGTTGAAAAGCACAAATCCCAACACAGACCATTAGTGAGCTGTTGTGACCCTTTATTTTTACCCTGTTTCCTGACTTTAGCCATTTATTTTTCCATTTGAGACCATTCTTTCCCATTCAATAGTTGTTTAATTTCTTTAGAAGTCCTGAGTGAAGGGATGTGTCAAGAGCTTTGTGGAAATACAGCGAGACCAACTGAACAATCTTTATGCACATTTGTAGATAATTTCAGATTATGTCAATAAATTTATAAGGCAAAACATCCTAAAAATAAACCAATTCACTCATTTCAACTAAATCACACTAATGAAACAATTAACTAATTCAGTTCTCCACAGTGTTTTCAACTCATTTACTAGCAGTTCTTCAGACTTCCCCTTACAAAATGTTTAAACAATTGCCATCTTCCACCTTCAGATGTTCAGGAATTTTTAAGAGATGTTAGTATTCGCTCTAATGCATTCTCTACTTGCTTTAGAGCTCTTTGATGAACACTGGTAGATTCCCACAAATAATATGGTTCATTTTATGTTTGTTCCACAACATCTTCTGCAATTACTTTATGTGATGAGCCCTACACAATTAAGAGTTAGGGCATGGGAAATAAAGTTTATTTCACAGTATAAAACTAAAGTGAATAACTTTTTTAAGCTTCTCTGCAATGGCCTTTTGTTCCCTGAGCACTCTATTATCTATTTTGGCCTTACAGACTCTCTAGGAGCCATTTTTCCCTTATGTGTTTGAAGGAAACTTCAGTACTGTATATCCTTTTTGATATTTGTTCATCAAATTATTTATGGACTTACTATAGTGTTATTGTTTCTGTTTTCATACGTTGAGCATGGTATCAGATTTATTTAAAGGCTGTCTTCTTGTGTCTACTAAGAAATTACCAGAAAACACTTTTGGCTTCAGATCCATCAGAAATCTATTTACCTTTGCAAGAAGGTTCTGTTTATATGCTGAATAAGGAGGACATACACATTTTAATACAGAATAAAATGAAAACACACATAGAATAACATATTTTCATTTTGTAGGGTAGGTTTATGTTCTGATATTTGTTTTTCCTGAAGAGGATCTCATTATTACCCTTAGCTAATTGCAAAGATATGATAAGTATAATGGCAAGTGTATTAGAACTTTGGGCAGCTGGCTAAGTCTGAGGTTTATAAAGCTATATATGTATTATTTCACTATATTGCAATGAGTGTTGTTATTTGTACCAGCACAACAGAGTTGGATGCAAACCCGAGAGAATAATTTTTCTGAATTTTAAAAAATTTAGTTTTCCACAGTGGTATTAAACCAGAATGACAACAGAAAAAAAAAACAAAAACAAAACCCAAACAAACCAAAACATAGTTCTAAGATAACCGAGGGATGAAAGATCTCAAAATTTCTAGTTTCAAGATTTTTTTCAGACCCGAACATCTGTTTGCTATGTTAAATTGGAGGATTTTATTTTTATTGTTGATGATTTTTTTTCTGCCTGCCCATTACATGTTAGAGTGTCCTTAAGCGGTCTCCATCGCAGCCACAGTGCAACAATGATAATTGCAGGGCCCATATCAATACCAGGAGGGAAAATACATTGTAGGTACAAAATGAGACAAAAAAACCCAAACACATTCTAAAATTATACTGCTGCTAACACTCATGCTCATATTTTAATTTTTCTGTATTTATTTTTCTTGTGGAAATCGATTTAATCCAGTTTCACCTCTGCATAATTCATTATTTAAATTGTATACCAGTTCATCATTTTTCCTTTAGCAAACTGCATTATCAGGGCTGCACAATGTGCATGGTACATCTATACTTCTGAGTCAAAAGGTCTGTAACATTTTTTTGTAATCCATTATTGGTACATTGTAATACCACTTAATAGCATAACACATGTTTTAAGACTCTTCCAGCTGGCATGGTCAGCTACTGCAAACTCCCAGGTTCCCAGATAATGTGAATTTGATGATCATTCTCTGTTGCAGAGATACAGGATTGCATAGCAATGAAGCTAATCAGTAGTTCTTTATCTATAATGTTCCTATAAAGATTTGTCACAATGACAGAGATAGGAAAGGCCTGACTCTCATTTAAAAAGCCAACTCTCTACTTCTCTGCAATTTCAACCCTATTTAACACAAAGAGAGAACTTCAATGAGTACTAGCAGAAAGGAAAATCAGGTCAAGATGATGTAAGAATATGGGGAAACATTAATGGACTTATTTTTTTTCTTTCTGGCAGACATAGCAGTGGTTTACATGTGTACATGGGTATATATCTGCTGTCTTTCCTTCCAGACAGTCTTTGCAAATTTCTGTCATCCAAGTATAAAGAAGATACTCATAAGATGAATAGATTAAAAGAACCCCTGGATCAATTAAAAAGACAAGAAGCTTTTTCAAATTGATATATGTGTAAAGACTTGAAAGAAATATTAATGATGGATAATATGAAATCTCCAATGTTAGTCTAGCAAAGAAAGTGAAGAATTTTATTAGTGGAACTATTAACATGTTGTTATCTTATCTGAAAAAACAGTAATTTCAAAGATAAAAATGTCTCACCTGCAAGTAGATTGATATCCACACACACACAAAAAGTCAATTTGTGTATATTTGATTGCTTATGCACAAATGGCATAATAAAGAAAAATACTGGGAAAAAAATGTTTCATTAAATGCATTAAAATCTTAATTAATAGAATTGTCCTTAATATCGCAGGCACATTTGTTATAAATATTAGCTTTATTTTTCATTAATTATTTTTCTGCTCTGGTTCTAAATTGAGCATTCTGGATCAATAGAAATTCTTATTATTTGATTATTATTTGATTGGAAAATTGCTACACTTCATATTTATTTTTAAGAAATCAAAATTAAAATGACACTTATAAAATGCAATACTCAAATAAGAGATCTGGATTAAGGATTCTGGCAGAATGTTTTTATACAACAAAGTTATTTGCAAGGCCTTCCCAGTTTCAGCTATGTAGATATCTGGATTATGATTAATCAACTAGATTGTCTGTATAATTCAAGGAGATAGAGATTATTTCCAAAAGAAAGTTCTTCCAACCATTTTAGTTATCTGTATTATGATGAGATGAATAATATTCTAGAAGTGCCCATTTTTATTCATGGAATAAAACCTCTAGTTGGCAAGATCAGATGATGATGTCTGCATCATAAAAATTTAAATATATGTGAGATAAATTAGATAAATCCCACTATATTTGACTTATCTCAATGGAAAAGAATATGAATTGCTACATAACTCTTACTAAACATTCATGTGTTGTGGAAGGACATTCATTGTATTAAAACCAGTGAAGCTAGAGATAACTTTTTTGCTGTGTATGATGACTGCAAATATTACATCCATTTCCTCTATGCTACGGCATCATTTTTAAAGTGAAGCAGATGTTAAGAATCCATCTGAAGAAGTCTAAGGAGGACAAGGATTGCATAAAATTATTCCTGTTCAATGAAATTAAAAGTTCCCTGAGCCTGTTCTCTGACAGTAGTCACATAATGACTGGTACTCATACTGCTGTACATGGTAATATACACCCCATCAATAGTTGCACCAATATCACATTTTGATAAAGGTCCCCGGCCCATGCTGACTCTTGAAACACACCCAGGAATTGCATGGAAAAGTGTTAGCAATAATGGACAAAGATCAGGCCAGAGTCTGTTCTATGATTTTGACTTAAATTGATCACAGAATAGCCCCCAACTCTATTTGTACTGCTAGCATAGATATTTCTTTAGATTCCCTGAATACCTCCCATCCATACTTATAAAATGAAAACAATGAACGCATCATAACTTTTTATGCTATTTAATGTTTCTTGCTTGCATTTTGGATAAAAATATAGTGAGAATAGAGAGTGTTTCATGGTTCAGTCTTGTTTAATCACTCGCCACCATTCATAAGAAATAATGACTACACATTTTTATATTCACAAGCTCAGACACTTCAATCTTTCAGAAAGTGTGCTTTCAGGGAAAAGGATACAGGAAATATTTTGATATATATCCCTCTGAAAAGGCTTGCCATTAGTCAATACAAAAAAAAAGAAGATAAAAAAATACAAGTGGAAATGGAGGTCAAAATTAAAATAAGAATTCAGGAAACACAATATTCTGGTGAAGCACAAAAGGCACAGTTACTGTCAGAACTTTTTGGCATACACCACAAAGTAACCTTTGTAACCTCCAAAGCTTGATCTTTTAGATAGGAGAAAATGGTTGGCCAGGGAGAAGAGGGAATTATTGTGAATATTAAAAAAAGACAAATTCAATGTATGTTCACTTTATAGATTACATCAAAATCAAGTTTCTTCTGCTAAACAAGCTGGTACATACGCTTCCTAGAATACAGTATGCCATATTCAAGAATATTTTTTTTCTTATCCATACTTAAAATTACATAGAATGTTCAATGATCATAAATCTTATATTCCTTAAAAGTTAAGTCACTTACTAAATTTTTGCATTTATAAAGCAATGACATTTTTAACAAAGTACTTTTTGGTAAAGTTTTTTTTTTTCCATTGTTGAATATCAAACTTTAATAAGAAGTACAGAAAAAAATAGAGAGGTGTAGGGTAAGGAAAATGACTTCACTTTTGGCAAATAAAATATAAAATGTTCAACATTTTTACTAAATCTAATTAAAATGAACTTTGATTAAACAGATTATTGAGCTTTTCTTTTTGGAATATGTCTAATGCCTGTTCTTCAGTTGTTATTAAAAAATGGGGTTTTAAGATTTTTTATTGGTATAATTTGATTATACAACTTTATCGGGTTTTTAGAACTGTTCTCGCTTTTTTCAAATAAAGGCGACCTGTACCAAATACTGTATTTTAGAAGGATTTGAGCTAAGTCCCTTTTTACAATCCCTTTATAAATTTTTCCTGTAATTCCTTTTTAATATCCTTTGTTTAGAGGGAAAATTGTAATTAAAGTCATACATAGTATGACTTAGATAACTTTAAAATCTATTTTGAGTAGTATACTGCTACATATTTCCACTTAATTCACAATCCTTCCTTTTTTTTGATCATATTATACATTTTATTTACTTGGGGTTTGTTTGTCTCTTTATTTCCTTCTTTTGTTGTTTGTTTGTTTTCTAGAATTGTTTGCAATACATATATAAGATATACAAACATAAGAAACATCTAGTATATACTACTACATGTGCAATATTGATACCAAATGTCTTAGTAGAATTTTTTTTTTAAAATAAGATATTTATTTTTAAGATATTTTCCTACTTTTATACAAATTACATATTCTTGATCTCTTGGTTACTCATGAAAGTTCTAGATCAGAATGCTGAGTTTCTTTGAGTTGAAATAAGACATTTATTTTTTAACACAGTAAACATAAATCTTAGCATGCAGAAACATCTCAAAAGCATCGAAAATTCTGTCTATCATATCAGGGTTTGGGGGATTTTTAGCAAAAAATCTCTTAGGAATAAACACTATAAACATTTAATAAAATTGATTCTTGTCTTGTTTAGAAGCATATTTCCAAGTTGATATTGTAGGACCATCTTTCAACAGATTTCAGGGGGAATCTGAATTAGGCCTTAAGTTACTACTGAGTTCTTTTTACTGTAGCACTCTGTTACACTATGGATGCCTTTTGGTTACACCACTGAGACAAAGAGGCAAAAATTTTAACATCCACTTCTGAAATAAGTCTTTGAGAAGAGAGAGTCTTCCCCTGCTCGCTTAGTTATAGAAAACATCCCAGCCGAAGCCTGAAGAAGCATACCTGCAGGTGTTAAAAAGATGTGTGGATGTGGTGCACAGGGACATGATTTAGTGATGACCTGGCAGTGCTGGGTTAATGGTTGGACTTGATATTAAATGTCCCTTCCATCCAAAACTATTTCATGATTCTAAGTGCTGGCTTTGGACTATGTACTTAACTAAATGTGATCAATATTTTTGTAAGAAAACAAGAAAAAAATATGTTTTCCTCAGATATTCATCTTTTGTTTGAGAATATAAGTCTTTGCTTGGTGGAAAACAAAGCACACTTCCTCACATCAGTAGCATGTCATTTTTGGAATTACATGAAGTGTGCACAGTCTGATTCACACATACAAATCATCTGAAAAAGAAGTATTGCTTATTTTTTTTAATAAATCAGTGTTTTGGTGTGTAGTCCCAGGGTGATTTATAGTTTATAATTTTCTACATATGTAACTATTTAGTAATGACAAAATATATATTCCAGGAGTCCAATTAATAAAGGTATAACAGAATAAATTTTTGTTGCAGAATTTACTTGTAATATTGTGCCCTTCGTGTGTCCTTAAATATGCCCCAGACCCCTTCTGTAAGTTCCTCTGACTTCTCTCAGTGGTACAGTCCATATATATCCCTTAATATCAACAAATTAACAATCATAGTTATACCAAGCAGTCTGGCAAACTATTGTCTATATTTGAGGGAACAATTTATCCCTACAAAATGCAGTAAAAGGCAATTTTGTCTAATTACATTAAGCATATTGAAATGTTAGCTTTTCCCTCATGAGTGCTAACAACAGATCTATAACTGTTAACGGTACTGAATTTAAAATGTCCCTCCATTTAGGAATGAGAAGACCCAAGTTTGCTCTTCAATATATGACACTTACTTGTTAAAGTCTGAAATACTCTTACTTTGTTCTTACAAATGTCTCTAAACTACCATGAAAGAAAGACTTCATTCTTTAAAAAAAATTTTCCAAGTTTCTGTTTTAATCTGTTACACTTGATAATTAATACAGTCTGTTAATCTAATATAAACATGTAGTATTTTAAATATGCAAATATTTGTAACATTTTAAAATAATTTTTTAAAACTATTATTTAAAAATATTGTCCAACTACTCTTGAACAATTAATTTTATTTTTTTGAAACTGATGATTCACTGAAGAGACCATACAAAATACATGAAGGTACACAGACATCCCTATGTGCACCCTTTCATCTAGAGTGTACTGGACAATTAATCATGAGGTATTTGTTTTAGGCTAGTGAAATAAATTCCTGTGAGAAAAAAAAATATGCAAGTTACATTGGTTTTCCCCTAATAATATCTCAACTACACCTTTGTTTTGGTTTTTTTTTTGTTTGTTTTGGTTTTGTTTTTTGTTTGTTTTTTTTTTTTCATTAAAAATCATGGAGAAAAAGAGAAAGAGATGGAGAGAGAAAACAAACTATAGCAGCATGCAAGGTATTTCCCCCTCCAAAACAGTAGTTTTGCTTATTGAGCTATGAGTTGGTAACTGGGTTTTCTAAAGAAGTGAGTTTTTTCTTTACATAGTATTCACGGTAAAAAAGCTCATCAGTATGAATTAAAGAGTAAAATTTCAGCAAACCAAATTACACTGAAATAATTATTTGTCAAATATGGCTTTTTAATTTTACTTCATGAACTAAACCATTAAATTTGTAGTGGTTCATATACATCTGCAAAAAATAACAACAACAAGGTATTTAGAACGCAGCTTTATTCTGCTCATCATTTAATGTGATAATGTGCTTATGTAATAGAGAAGTCAAGCAAAAACTACAGTGGCCCACTCAAAGCTAATGATCTCTTAGTTGTTAGCTCAGCAATAAAATTAATAAAATGGACTATTTTCAAGAATAAAGGAAACCAAACATTTGTAATATTTCTGGTTAATTTATCTATAGGTAATTTTTTATGTAGGCTGACACCTGCTAACTATTATAATAAACTGCTTACTATTCTTCTAACTTGTTATTTAAAGACAAAGAAAAAGCAACAAACCTCCTATCAAGTGAACAGATGCCTGGAACACTTTTAAGATATATTAAACTTATTAAAAAGTAGTATAATTTAGAGAGAGAAGCATGGCCTCATTAATCCAAGAATTAGTGATCTAGCAAGACTGCACCTTTGCTTCACAAGAAGAAAGACGGCAGAGTAGTTTTTGTCATTCTTCTACAGATAATATCTTTAGGAGTGAACACACTGCAATGAGCCTTTTAAAAATATCTATCTAACAAATCCATAGGCCTTCTCTTTATTAGAAATTAAACAGAAGAGTAATAAAAATTTATACATATCCCTAGTTAAATATGCAAAAATTCTACATGACTATCAAGAAATGTTTTACTCATTTAATATCTTAAGACAGAAGGAACAGGAGTTTAAAGTTCAGAGGAGGTTCTTATTCAGATCATGCTGCCATTTTAATGCATGTTATATATTTTGGTATTTATCTATATGCATACAAGAAAGATCGTTCCATTCTTTGTTCCTTACACTGGGGACATTATGCTTTCACATGTCAACAAGTATAACTTTTGTGAAACTGCACTTTTATGGACTTCCATCCATGGAAGGTTCAAAGGAAGATGAATTAAACTGTAATAAGTCACAGAATTAATGGAATAGCTGGTATAAGCACAGAGCCAAGTTGCTGTCCAAAGGTTTGTGTTTTTTTTCTTTTCTTTTCTTTTCTTTTCTTTTCTTTTCTTTTCTTTTCTTTTCTTTTCTTTTCTTTTCTT
>VZZY01008069.1:0-58782 GCA_013400335.1 Eurystomus gularis
TATATTGTTCTATATTATATAATTTATATTTTATATGTAAGTTTAGATATAGAGAGATATATATAAGCTCCCGCTGAATAGTTCATTTTTTAAAAAGGCAGGTAGATATGATTTATTCTATTTTGATGGTATGCAGAGTGCTTCACTGAAAGTTGTATCTTCTATAATTTGGGCAAGGAGGTTTTTGTTTGCTTTTTTTGCATTGAGATTTTAAAGGGTCTCCATTTGTTGAACTTGAATGCATTTGTTCTCCATAGGAAAATTACAGTTTATATTACATTGATTTTTATTTGTATTTATGCTAAAATTATGCAGGTGTTTTGAAACATTTTAAAGCTGAGATGTAAATAGTCTGCTGGACATATTTAGTTTTGTGCAACAGTTATGTAACAAAGTAGTTATTGTTCAATATTTAATAGTGCTGTCAGTATGCAAGATGTTTTGTTTGTATTTTAAAAAGTTGTGCCTACTTCCAGTGAGTTTACAAACTAACAGCATTCAGTACCTTTTGAACAAAGCACAAAATCCTTATTGGTCTTGTTAAGGGAGTTTATAAATCATGATCCCATTTCTTCCAAACCCCAGGTCACATTCAAAACCTTCTACACACCATCACTCATTTCGAATCTGTGCATCTGTTACACGACTAAAATTCCAACGTGCTGAATATCCGATGCACAGAGACAGAGAGGATGAGAGGTTCTGTGTAAGATTCAGCACACTGAGTTAAAATTAGAGAACAGTATGATGGCTCAATTTTCTTTCAGAAAAAAAGAAACACCAGGTGAATATCCTCATCTGTAAGTAGCCATTGAGCACGTAATTGGGTGACTAGGAACTGAAATGAAGTACTCTGTCAGGAAGATAAGTTGCCATGGTGTAATAGTAGGAAGTATACAAAGATGTGAATGGAGAAGGAGATAACTTGGATCTTGAGACCAGCGTTAAGTAGTGCCGTGCAGGGTGAAACAACTGGTGCTCAGTAAAGGTGGAGCTGGAATTGAGGGATCCACGGGAGAGATTTAGGGGGACAAAGTGATGTTATGAAACTTACAGCCAAACCAGACACTTTGAGAATATTTTAAAGGCTTTGGAAAAATCATCTTCATCAGCAGAGCTAGCTGCAAAATTCATAACATAGAGATTTCGTGGTAACTGAGTGAATAACAGAAAATTTTGATTGTACAAAATCTGAGTGCAAAAATAGGAAGACTGTGCCAGCTACTGCCATTTCTGCTGTCAGCAGTTTGTGTTTGGCTCTAGTTTTACTATTTCAGAGATTTTTAATGATACTTTATTTAAAATGGAGAACCCTTTTATGTTGAGTACTGTACATCCCTGTGATAGAGTTCTTGGCTAAGTGTTCCTATGTGCAATGTTTTAAAAGTGTGAAAATGAAACTAAATCAGAGAGAAAGTCAAAATAATCCTGAATATTGTTTTGTGCAAGAATCAGCTGTCTCTATGAAACTTAGTAATCATGGGCACATTTTGCAGAAATATAATAAATAGAAAATGCAGATACCTATATAAAATCCTGTCATTTTTAGATAAGTAGTATGAAAGAGATTGAAACAAGGTTCAAATATTTGTGTTTTCTAGGATAAAAACCAAACCCCAAGCCTAAGGGGTAGCAGATTACTTTCTTAAACCCATTTTTTTGTGTGCATAGCCTTAGCCAGAGGAAGCTACATAATGCTGCTAAAAGACAGAAAGGATTCCAGGAAAAAGATGTGGGCTATTGAGGTATAAAGGCTATAAAACTTGAGAGTTATTTTATTATACTGTATCACAGAGTGACAGCAACATTTTTCTTACTTGTTGCTCAGCGGACTGCAGTACTGTTCTGAGATGCCTGAATGGCTTTGGGCAAATGTCCATGTGGTGCCTTGCTCAGATGTGTCTTCAGGGGTACAGTTCCCAAAGCCAGCCTGTTGAAAGCCAGTCTTTACTGTCTCAGAACTGTGATGAAGCTTTCCCTAGACTTTAAAAAATAGATTTATTTTTAAAGTACATTTAATGCCATCACACAGCAATTTCTGAGATGCTTTCCACATTTGAAAAATAAAATGTTTAGTACTTGATTGTAGTATAATACACAATAATGTATTCAACTCTAGGTTGCTACAGTTTTTCATTGCTTGATAAAATTTCCTGTGAAAATCCAAATTAAAAAGTGACAGCTACTGCTGTGGACAATGTCTAGTGATGAATAAGACTCAGAAAGTTTCTGAAGTTAAGATATAATTAGGTGCACGTGAAGAACTTGATTTCTATAAGTATCAGCAATCCTAAACCTTACACTCTAATTAAACACAATTAATAATGCATGTTTTAATGAGCCAGCACATTTTAATGTTTTTTTATTCTCCTCACAGCCATGAAGGAACAGATTCTGTAGCTGACTTGACAGATCAGATTATCGTGGTACTAAACAACTTCAGAAGCAAAATTATCAAAGTCCAAGTATGTAAAAAGATAGCTTATTTTGTCTGCAAAATATTTCCTTATATTAAATATGACTAATGCTTATATAGCTTAGGCTGTATTTAATTGGAAGATGTACACTGAAATACATAATTTAGATTTTGTATAATTAAGTGGAAGAGGGTGTAGAAATTTATGTAGTTAATTTGATCCAATCAGGTTATGCTAATTGCATGGGAGATTGTTAAATAGCTGTTAAAATAATACATCTGTGTGTATAACATGGATAGAATTTATCTCATCTAGCCTCAGGTGCCTAAGAGTGTGGTCTAGGTGCCTTAAACTCCCTCTCTACTTAGTAGAATGAGAAGGAGAGTCCAAAGGACTGCTCATCCCACTCGCATATGTTTTTAAACCAAGGGGGTGATCATCTCTGGAGACATTCAGTTCTCTCCTGTGACTGGGGAGGGATTTTATGTGAACTGCAGATACCAGGGTGGAAGTTAAAATGAGGTATGTTGAATTCTACCCTAACCTGCCGAGTTTGTGTAATTGGAATTATGTTACTTTTATTCTTAAAGATGTATCAAAAAGAGATAATGAAACATTAGTTGTATAAAGGAGAAAGAACTTCACAGTATTATGTTTTCCACTATTTTGTAAATAAAAGTTTGTGTAAGTGTCCTTGGTACATTGTATCTTAATTGTAGAAATTGAGAAGGAGAGAAAATGATGTAAACATTAGTACAAAAGGAATTGTTAAAACCACATATGAGTCTCTTCCCCAATCCTGTAACTGAAAGTTTCCAGAACCTGGAAAAAATGTGTAAAATTCTGGAGCGTGATGAGCCTGCCTTCTTCACTCTGAGGGTGGTGAGACACTGGAACAGGTTGCCTAGGGGTGGGTTGTGGATGCTCCATCCCTGGAGGTGTTCAAGGCCAGGTTGGATGGAGCCTTTATCAACCTGGTCTAGTGGGAGGTGTCCCTGCCATGGCAGAGGGGTTGGAACTGGATGATCTTTGAGGTCCCTTCCAACCCAAACCATTCTAGGATTCTATGAAACCACAGAGAAAGGGTAAAAGGTGCCATTTGGGTCAAAACAGGAAAATTATTCTATGTGAAAGGTGCTATGTATTAAGCTTATAACTAGAATGTGTGAACTCTATCATTCAGTTGAGCTGTAGAATCACTTCAGCGATAACCTAGGGTGTGGCTTCAGAAGCGTTAGCTAAAGACTTATGATTTAGTGTCCACAGAAATCTGCAAGTGTTAGCTTGGCAGTATAAACATGTGAAACTAATAGTTATAACTGAATATGGTGAAAGAGTGTTTTAGAAACTATTTGGGTTTTAAAAACCAATCAGGGTTCTTTTAATCACAGAAATAAAAGTCAGCAAACAAAATTAATTTGAAGCCTTTGTTAAGCATCTGGCTAAGACAACAGAGATTGCTTAAATTGGATGGGAAAGCCTATATTTCAGCAACAGATTTGTCGCTTTCTTCTTGTGTAAGCCTTACAAGAATCACAGTTTCCTTTTACCTCAGTTCCATGCATGATGTGACACCGTGCTACCCTTCTTCTGCCAGCTAATGGCTGGATGACAAACTCATGAGGGAAGAAAATGAGAGACAATTCCTTACACTTTTAGTTGCTGTTTGCATAAATAAGTACAGGGGGCTTGAACAGGCTGTTTGATTTATTAATCACCATTTAATTTTCATAACTGATTACCTTTCTTCTTATTACAGTAACTTCTGTACATAGTGTAAAAGTATGAAATTGCATTTTTACTGTTCAGTTTAATGCAGTTCAGTATTTTACTGAAATAAAAATCAGTAAGATGTTAGTCCACTTCTAGCCAGTAAGTACACCATAGTTAGATATCACAACTGAAGTAGTAATTATTATTAACTCACTTCCCAAATGACACAAATACATTTATTTTAATGACTAGGTACAGAAAAAGTCTGATAAAACAAATGAAGAACTCCTTGCTGATGAAACGACAGGAAAAAATGGAAATTGGGAATCAGTTACAAGGTAATGGATAATTTCCTTATACTTTGACCATGCCAGGACATGTTTATTACTCATAGCAAGTAAGTGCTTCTTACTTAATAGTGATACCAATATGTTAAAACGCTCCTCAAGGGATTTATAATCTGAATAAAAGGGGGAGAAGACAAGCTATAATGTCTTGTACATCTCATTATTTATTTCCTTCATCCCTCCTTTGCATTTCCACTTCCTGTTCATTTACTACATTGACATCGTTTTCATTTTGTTCTGGCAGGGAATCAATCTCAATGTGAAAATCCCAGCCAATGATGTGGTACTCATATCTATCAAACTGAACATCAAAAAGCAGGCTGTGATGCTGCTTGTCTGCTACTAGATGTAATTTATGAAAGCTCAAGAAGTGTGTTTGTCAATAAAATACCTTTTACTTTAAAGTTTGAGTTCTATAAATAATTGTAATGAAAGTTTCAAGCTTTACATTTGGGGCTAATAACATTGTAGTATTTCTGATTTGCTGTATATCATTGTAAAATGTCGCTTTCAGTTGCTCATAATGTTGCTTGTAATTATGTTTTCTCTGGGTGGTGTGTGGATTGGGCTGATTTTTTTTTTTTTAAATCTGAATTTAGTTTTTATTAATAAGATACAAATCCCTGTGAAAATGTTTCATCACTTTGGAGAATGAGATAAATGCAAAAAAAAAAGGGTGTTTCATTGTGCTTAGAAAAATATTTATTTTTTTTTTTAATAGACTAGTGTATAAGTGCTGTGGATCAGAACATGGGGTGTTGTATCAGTTTCCAAGACAGGTTAAATGTCCTTTTGAGAGCATTTAAATTGGGTGACCTTTGACCAACATATGTTAGAAACAGTGACCAGGATGCTCTCCGAGCATTCTTTCCTTGTAACACTTCAGAAAGCTTTTTCACAAGAAACATCTCAAAAAATTAATGTTCTCAAGTGTGAAAATCAGGGTGCTGGCAAAATTACTTACTGAATTCCTAATGATTTGGTTTCTTAATGTCAAAGAAGAATGAGCTTGGGTCATTAATCTAGAATGCTGGTAACAGAATAAATTCTTCCACTCTTTCAAGGTGATGTTCATTCCTCTTCAGGATCTTCAAGGGTGTTGAAGGAGAGGACTTAATTTACAATACATTGTTTCCATACTGGACTCCCTCCAGTTTTTAGGAAGCACTCATGTTTTGCTCTTGGAAAGTCTGGTTTCCAGCACAGGGTTTTTCTGCAGTATGCTACCACGTGCTAAACTGTCACGGTTGTATAATTGCAAAGGCAAAGACCAGAAGGTAATACCTTCTGAAATAACCAATTCAGGGCTTGACTGTCTAAGCAACTTAATACAAGTAATAATCATATATCTCTTTGCCCTGAAAGAGAAAAGAAATTGCAGTAGCTTTGTCCGTAAGTACCTTCAAGTATTCAAGATTTATGATCGAGTTAAAGTCTGATTCCTCCATTGTTCAGGAGAACATCTCTGGACTATAATTCAGATAGTAAGAAAGGGATAATGTCAGTATGAGGGATTCAAGGAGAATGGCTTTTTCATCACTATTTTCTCTGTACACTGAAGACTTTCTGGCCCCAAACAACTGCTGCAAGACACAAAAAAGGTTTTCTTCTGTTTTCAGCACCCTTGGCAATGGTTGTCAGTCACAAAGACTGGCAAAGAAGATCAAGAAAAGCCATAGAAGTTCTACTTTATCTAGTAAATAGTTGACCCCAATTAATCCTCAGGACACACATTTCTTGGCAGATCCAGGACTGGCTTCTGTTTTGGCGTTATCATCTCTCCTGACAAGGCCTCTTGTATCTCAAGTACCTGGACATCTTATTAAGTTTCTGTTGCTGATTTTATGTTTATCACCATTTATCCACAGATGACTTTACTGTTACAATATTGACTAGATTCAGAAAGCCTTCCAGGCTGCAACACTACAGCTCTCAAAAATTTATTCTTGAAGCCACAGGTCAAGGAAGTGGACCCACATTTCTGCACAAAATTCTCTTTTGCAGAATGATGTTAATTGAAGGAATTTTTCATCACCTTCAAGCTTCCCACTTATAATTGGCTGCATCAAAGGATATATGTGCAGCAGTCAAAATCTTAGCTCCCTCTAAGAAGGTTACAAGGCCAGAGATCTCATGATCTTCCAGGTCTAGTCTTTTTTCACAGTGGATTGCCTCATCAGTGTGCATCAGGCTCAGAGCTTAGCTGAGCTGTTGGAGCCCCTCACCCAATGAAGTCTATTTGCTCTTCAATTCAAGGTTCTGGCTCAGGGGCATGATTTGAGGCCTGCCTTTTGTCTGTCAGATTCTTGATCTCTAGATACTTGTCAAATGTCCTTCCTCTGATATTCCAGAGTGAAAAGTGTATCCTGCCAGCACACTGTTTGTTACAGGAATCCACCTGTAAAGTGACATGGGATTCGTGTGCATACCACATCACCCAAATCCTTTCATAACTGAACTGCCCTTCTCCAGCTGACATGGGGAAACCATGTGAATTTACAGGTTAACCCAGCCACCCTCAGAACAGCTTCTTCAATTTGGGAGATCTCTGCCTTCTGTAAAGCTTTGCATAATCAATACATTCAAGATCCTTGCATCAAAACCTGATTTTCTTGTTTTCACATCTGTCTTTGTAGGCACATATGGTGATGGTTGCATTATAAAGAGCTTGACATTCTATCAGTCCTGCTATCACTATGTATAAGAAACTTATCAGAAAGAAAGTCAGAAGTAAAGAAGGCAGACTGCTTTGGAACTGTGAAATGCATTCTGTTTTAGCCTGTGAGAACATGGTGCTAGCTGTGGGGTTGTCTTCTTTGGAGACGCCAAACCATGCAGTTAGTGCCACTCCACTGGTGTCCCTGTATTCTACGTTTGCTGTAGTCCTGCTCAGGTGTGACTGTGCTGTCTCCTCTTACCATTGCTGAGTGAAAGAACGCAGGCTTCTCAAAAGATTCTTCACACCACTTACACACACTGCAGCCTTCTGACATTTCAGCTTTGTGATAGTGATGTGAATTCTTTTAAGTACGTTGGAGACCTGATACTTGTCTCATTTCTTCTTAAAGATTATGAGGGGTACTTATTTTTATACTTCTTAAAGTATAATTTTTCTTCTGGTTTGGTCCCTTTTAAAATTAATAGGAGTGACTCACACAATCTAAGTGTGTGAGGAATGACTCCTCTCAAAAAAACCCCAAAAAGGTGCATCTCCAGGAATATCAGACCATGCTGTAACCAACTGGGCCAAGGCAGCCTTTGCAGATCCGAGACCTGTGAAGCAGTGCTGTGAGCTGGAGCCACCACCCCCCAGCTGTGTCTGCAGAAAGGCGTACGTGATTAAAAAACAATCCTGGCAGACCTGGGTATTCAAAGCAAGCAAAGAATGCTGTGCACCAGAAATGGAAAACCTCTGGACAACATACCTCGAGGGTACAGGGTAGCTTATAGGGAGAGTAATTGGATGAATTTAAGGAAGAATTCAGCAACTATTATGAAAAGCACTTGGGAAAGCCTATCGCCACAGACCACTGAAGGATAGGAGAGTATTTTGGGAAAGGCTACTACTCCTTGAGCTTGTCATTTGCTATTGGTCACTGCTGACGACAAGATCCTGGGCTAAATATGTGATTTGGCTTGGTGTGGCCATCTTTATTTTATGCTCAGTATTTTAGAGTCTTGTGTTCAGCTCACCCATCTGTGGGGCCATGCAGACATCCTTCCCCTCAAGAATATGCATTGGTGCTTGTGATGTAGAAAGCACGTGGATGAAGCTTGGAAAATAACTGTTGCAGATGTTAAAAATAGCCAATTCTCAAGATATTTTGGCTGTGTGTATTTCGGGTTTTTGCTTTGATAACACTTTGAGTTCTTGCCAAATTTGGGTTGTGTTTCATAAAAAATATTGGAGTCTGCAGTTGTGCCGTTGTTTGTCCTGAGAGACTGGGTATGAGGTGCTGCTCCCCAGGGATTTTGGTATCATAAGCATGTACACTGGGCATAGAATATAAGTGCGTTCAGTTTCTGTAGGATGAGCATTTATTTTATGTATTTTCTTACGCTTGATTCTTTACAAGCCTGACGGTAATGCGGTAGCATTTTTTTCCTGCTGAATGTATACCTTATGTAATAATTCTGTGGGTTTTTTCTTAGATTCTCAGAAGAAATTCCAACGGAAGAGAAGGAAAAGGAAAGTGATATTCTTAACATTTTTTCAGTGGCCTCAGGCCATTTATATGAACGTTTTTTAAGGTAAGGAAAGGTAAAAGGGAAATGAGAATTTCATAGGGATTCTAATACCCAGCAGCTTAAAGAAGCTGACCTTTTTTTAACAAGGTGTAAAGAATAAATTATCAAAACATAGAAAAGTTGTATACAGTGAGGGCCAAATTCATCTTTCTTTGAGATCCAAGTGATTCAACATACAGATGTTTAAAAATACCGTTATTCTGTGAAGAAAGAAAACTGTTCTCCCTGTCTTTCGTGAGTGCATGTGTGAAGTGCGAACATAAAGGATGAAGTTCAACCTCTCTTTCTAAAGACATAACAGCTGCGGCTTCATTAGAGTTGTATCTATTTATGTTTAGTCCAAACTACGGGTGCTGCTATATGCACATATGGCCTTACGTGCCTCAGTGTTCACTCAATAAGCCATGATTGCTTCAAAGGAATTCTTACAGTATTGCCTAATCTGTTCACAACCATCTCCGCTACTTTTCTGGTACCTTTGAGTACTTGGCTACAGGTATCAGATTTAGTGATTTTCCTATCCTAAAATGGAATTGCACAATTCTTTCATGCATATGTATTTGGAAACCAGTATTTTGTATGTATTGATTTCTGTTTCTTAGTAGGCTGATGCAGCTTGAACATCTGCATTTTTTCTTCAGTCTACAACATCCTTCATAAAGGGCAATACTTCTTTATTTTAAAGGAGAACTAAATGGATTTTAAACCATTCTACGTGCTTCTGTACCTTACTTTAAAGTTTACATTTCCTGGTTTTTAAGGCAGACTCGGCCTCTTGTAAGGTTGGAAGCATTGCTTGTCTGTCTGGCTGCACTAAGCAAGTGCTACAAGAATAAAAAAAAATTAACCCCAAATGGTGATTTTTATAGTTATCAAGGGTTTTCTGAAGAGGATCTTAACTTGAATTATGCTTTCTTTTTTCTACTGTTTTTCATTTCAGCAACCTATTAAACTCAAGCAATATATTTCTAAAATAAGTTATCTCAATAGTATAGTTAGTATTAGGTATTAATCGTTATTCTTATTTTTTTCTTAGAATAAAACTTGTTTACACATCCACTTTGGAAATTGCTCCAATATTTCTTAGCCAATCTGGATCAAATAAATCCATCTCAAAACAGTCTTGAACACATGCTCTTTAAAGCTTTTCATTAGAAATAGACAGAGTTTCTGCTTTAACTAGGTTAAAGAAAACTATACTTAGAAAGTTTTAGGATTTGAAATTTAATGACCTGTGTGTATTTGTTTGTTTATTGTAGACTTGTATTTCCACAGAATTATGATGCTTTCTGTCCTACGTCATACAAAAACACCAGTTAAATTTTGGTTTCTGAAAAACTATCTATCCCCAACATTTAAGGTAGGAGAAACATCTTTCTTCTATTTTTTTTCTTAAAAAATTTAAGGTTTTTTTTAAAAATTAAAATTGAGTAATTATATAATTCAAATTAAATTTTCAGAATTTGAAAGAATCTCTGAATGCATTAAAGACTAGTAGTTTTAAAAGTCTCGTGTGTAAGGTTCTTTTCTCGAATGCAAAGCCCAGTTGTATATTATAATAGTTTATTCTCTTCTGATAGTCTCTATAAGCTTGAAATAAATGCTTTTTATATTTACGAAGCTGAGGATACTTCTAGAACTAAAAAAAATTTTAATATAATAATTTATGTAGTCAGTAAGGCCAACACAGCTGCACCCATGTTTCAGCATTCCCTTTTTTTCCTTCTGCGTTCTCGTGTGTCAGAAACAAGTGCAACTAATATTTTTGTGGTTCTTCTTCTAGGATGTTATTCCTCACATGGCTAAGAAGTATGGTTTTAAGTATGAATTAGTACAGTATAAGTGGCCTCGCTGGCTTCATCAACAGACAGAAAAACAAAGAATTATCTGGGGCTACAAAATTCTTTTTTTGGATGTTCTTTTCCCTTTGGCTGTGGATAAAATAATATTTGTTGATGCTGACCAGGTAAGAAAAAATAATATTGTAGAAACGTATGAGGAAATCGTTTGAGCTTAAACAGATTTTCATTCCCTGGATGCTGGAATGGAATTTTTCATTCCATTTTATCCAAATGTAGATCTCATAAGACTGTTGCAGTTGTATGAGCAGAACCAGTAGCATTTGAAGAACGTGAAATGAAATAATTTCACTTTTCTCTAGTCATGTAGAAATTAAGAATCTCCTCACACTGAATTGCCCTGAAGTGACTCTAGTGCCCGTGGAGAGAGAAAGGCACCTGGAGAGATGTGTGCTATTTAAAGGTGCATTTTGTCTAAGGCACATTCGAATTATTCAGTCTCAGCTGATTGTGAAAGGGCTTTTCCACTCGCTGTGGAAGGGATCTGAGGTGATGATGAAGATGAATCCTGCTTCTTTTGTTCTTGAATTTGTATGCAGTCTTTCACTTGAAAATTAATATTGTATAACATACTGAAAGGTAACACGCTGTCTTAAACAGATGAGGCACTATCACACGGTTATTAAAAACCTCAGAACAAGTATTATGTATTTTGGTCCTTTTCCAAAGCTTGAGAATAAATTAAATTTAGATGTAGGAATGCAGGCTTCAACTTTCTGCAATTTCCTCTGGACACAGCAGTAGTACTGGTTGTCATCCCAACTACTCTAAGGGTTTCTCTGTATGCTGAAACAGCTAAAACTTAATAAAGTTTTAACTTTTAAAAACCCCAACCTTTTCTAGTTTTTGACCTTTGAAGTAAAAACCACTGGTGGGATTTGATGGGAGAATAATTGATTAATAAATAAAGTATATTTGTAAAATGTTATTGTAACCTATTTTTAAAAGTATATTACTACCAGGTACAAAGATTTTCAAATGATGCATTAATTTTGAAGTGCCCAAGTTAATGTAACAAAGAGGAAGGATTTCTTAGTTGGGAGAATGGATTTAGATGGGAGAGATGCTCAGTAGATTTTGAAAGTTCTGTTCCTGCATGAAGGAATTTAATATTTGGCAACCAGAAGCACTGGTCTATAAATTAAAAAGACTTTGCTTGCTTGATTTAATTTACTTACTAAATATGTTCCACAGATGGCTACAGAATAAACACACATTTTTTTCCTTGAACAATAATTTGGTAAATATCATTCCAATGGAATACTTTAGCTATACTCCACCATTGCAGTGCCTCCGTTTTGTTTTGCTTTTCGGTTAAAATTAAACTTTAGGAGGTTTGCTGTAATAACTACCCTCACATGCACACCTTAAACCCAGTATTAAATTACAAAAGGAAATAATATTTTTGTTTAGATTGTGAGAAGTGACCTAAAAGAACTCAGAGATCTAGATCTGAATGGAGCTCCCTATGGATACACACCTTTCTGTGACAGCCGTAAAGAAATGGATGGGTACCGTTTCTGGAAATCGGGATACTGGGCATCACATCTTGGGAAAAGGAAATACCATATTAGGTAGGCTAATTCCTTACACATGTGTGTGCGGTTTGTGAATTTGATTAAAATCTGGGTCTTGGTATTGATCGCTGAGGCAATTGCCCTATAGTCCTTCTCAGCAAGAGTTGGATAAGGCGTGAATCCTGATGACACATTGATTTCACTTTTTTGTTGTAGCTTCAGCTCCTTAATTAAAAAAGAAATTCCTTTAGGATGGGAATAGTTTTTGGTTTCTTGTTAGTTTTACTAATGTTATCAAAACCAAAAGTGAAACGCCACATATCTTATTTGGTTTTTTTTAATCTTTGTAGTGCCTTATATGTCGTGGATCTTAAGAAGTTTAGAAAGATTGCAGCTGGAGATAGGCTTCGCGGCCAGTACCAGGCTCTTAGTCAAGATCCCAACAGTCTGTCAAATCTAGATCAGGTATACATGGCTTTGAGCAATTTGGTTTTATTTTCCTTATCTTTCTCAAAATGCATGGAATTATTTTGTATTTCAATGTATATTAATTATGAAACTTTGCCCTTTGCTGCTGTTTTAGCACATTTTCAGGATGTGGATATGAGCGCAGTTTGGAAAACTGAACACTAGATGATGATGACTTTAAATCGTTTGATATGAAAAAAAAGAGGAAAAAACAGCACAGAGGACTTCTGCCCTTTATTTGTAGTTATTCTGTGTGCATTTTTGTTCTTCTAATGATAATCCTATATTCTAATAATGGAAATTATATTCTTATTTTGCAAGAGCTTTTTCCTCTTTCTTCTCTTATATCCATTAATGTGAATTGAATAGTTGTAAGCTACCTGCTGATGCACTCTAGTGGTTACTGTACATGGTCACCTTGGGGTGACTGTAGTCTTCGTTTATACCACTCCACCAATTTTTAAAGCTGGGTGGGGCAAGTCAGGGTGCAAATCACAAGCATGTAAGTAGATACCAGATGTATAGAACATACTCAAATTTATTATTTTCTTCTGTAGTAGAGGTTCCCTAACTCAGTAGAAGATTGATAATACAGCTCATCTGGTTTCTGCCTGGGTAAATAATACTTTTTAGTTACGTCTCGCTGTGGGTGAGCTTCAGAAGGCTTCATAAGTGAGGTTGTTCCCTGCTTTTGTAATTTTTCTGGTAGAATTACTAAAGCACAAAAAGTTTTCACCTGCCTATAGCAGTAAAGGGATCCCACAGTAGCAAAGCCCTCGTCTCTCGGTGCCTGCATTCCACCCCCCCACCCAACAAGGGAGTCTCCCTCTCTTCCCTAAGTACGTTATTGCCACTTGCATTTTTTACAGAAATTAAATTACAAATCGAAAAGAGCAGTTCTTATGATACTGTACAAAGAAAAGTGGAGACAGAGCCACTCTACAAACTCGAACTAGACAGGGATTTGGAGCAGCCTTGAGCTGTAACTGTTGAGAGCAGAAGAGTGATGTGACAGCAACAGTCAGAGGTTACCTCTCTTTTCTGGATGCTGGAATGAGCTACTGGCCTCTGCTGCACCCTTAGAGAGTCCCGGAGTGATCAGCTCTGTGGTTTTCAAGCGTCGTCCCACCCGTACGTACAAGGTGTCTTTCAGAAAGACCTGTAATATTCAGAAGCTGGTTACAGAGCTTCCACCATAATGCTGCTTTTCAGAAACAGTAATTACTTCTTTCTACTGTTCTCAGAATATTAATAATGCGTATCTTTCCATTTTATGATTCTTTTCAGTTACAGCATTAATACATGATCGCCTGTAACCCTTACAAGTCTGTTGGGTGGAATCAAAAGCCACCTGAGTGCCAGCTACCCTTCTTCCCTCAGCACGTCGGTGCTGAGAGCAGACACTCAGATAGCTAGGTCTTGACAGAAAGGAATTGGAATTACTTGGGAAAGGGAAATATTCCGAAGCAACGTTCTCATAGTGATCTGCTTCCTGACTGTGTCAACAGGAATGACTTTGTGTCTTCATTGCTACCGCTTACACCAAATGCAGCAGCCTTCCGAGAAATACAAACCACAGGGCAGTGTATTGTACTAGAGTCCTGGGGAGCTTTTATCTACTGATAGGGAGGCCTTGTGATACCGTTATTCATTTTTATTTCAAATAGCCCGACCGGAGCTCTCACTGCCCTTCTCGAAGAAGAAGAAATGTCACCTCTTTGCCGACCTGCCAGCACTGCTGTCTTCACGGGTGGTAGTTAAGGTTATGTTAATATAAACCACAAATTAGTAGTAGATAGAATGGGAGGAAAAAGGTACTTTAAATGCCAAGAGCAGTAAGTCAGGAACTCCTAGGGAGAAAAATTACGCGTGATAACAACTAGGCCTGCAGTACAGCATATTTAATTGTTCTTTTTAGAGGAGCATGGAAATGTCTATATAATTATGATAAACCTAATACTTGGCAAGTATTTATACTATGAGTGTATGAATTTATACTATGAGAAATGAATTTAAAAATTAATTATTTTTTTAAAAATTAACTATCATTCTTTACTTAAAGAATAAAAATCGGTGGAAAGTAATAGAAGAGTAGAATCTTTTATGGAAAGGAAAAGTTTTTATATTTTAAAACTAAGATTTTCTTTCCTAATAAGGTTGCTGCTGTAGAGGAGTCCCCTTTTAAAGTTCTGTAGGTTATTGACTAAATGTGAAAGCACTCCTGTTGTAAATCAAATCAAAGAACAAATTTTAAGTGTTGTGTGTGGAAGTCCAGAAGATTTTCATTTCAGCAGTTTACATATTTTAAATGAAGAAGAATTTTGATGCTGGCAGTAAAAAGAACCTGGTCTTACCCTCCTAACTATTTCTTCTTTGATCTTCTAGATGTATTTTAGTGTTTTTGAGGATAAATCACTTCTGAAAGGACAAGCAACTTTTTGTTCTTTTTTTCTTTTTTTTTTTTTTTTTTAAATTTGCTGCTGTTTACTTGAAATCCTGAAACTAGCAGCTGTCATTCTACTTCCTACTCCATATAGCAATTTGTAACTTCACAGCTTTTAAAGTTACTGTAGTAACTCAGGAATTATGATTTCATTTAGAAGGTCAGAGAGGCACAACAGAAAAACAATCTCTTTTCTTTTGAAATTGAGATGGTGATAAACCATGTATTTTATCTTCCTAAAATTCAAGGAATGGAATTTTTTTCAAAACCGAAAATACTTCAATAATGTTTAAATGTCTCGACTCTCAGGAGACTGATATTTGATGTAATTTTCCTGTACTAATGTCTATATTTGAATTAAATGATATGCCTTTTATAAGGTGGGTATATCTGATATTCTATTCTGTCACATTTAGCAATGTGAATTGGCAAAATAAGATGTGACTAATACATATTTGAGTACTGACTTTTTAAAAAAAATATAATGTAGGGGTTGCACATATCAAGGAGCTTGCGAATGGATCCACCAGTTACACCAGTTATTGTTAACTGTGGCCAGAGTACACGCAATGTGTGGCCGCCTGAGGTTTTCTTCCTCATTTCTAAACGCTGTTCCCTACAGTCAGCAAGACATTGGCTCGCAGTTTTCATGAGGGGAGTACTAGACTGTATTACAAATGTTAAAAAAAATCGAACTGTTAAGTGAAGTAAGGAAGATGCCCAGAAAAGCAGTGTAATAGCTTTTCCTTTTCAACACTCATGTTTCTGAAATCCATTTTCCTAGAAGAAGGCTAAATTTAGAGGAGTGGCATAGTCCTGCATTATATGCTTTTGAGCTTTTTTTGCGAATTTCAGGAACGGAAAGATGGTTAAGTTACACTTTAGTAATTTCACACAATCTAATTCTGCTCAGTAGTATTTATAGTTTGTCAGGCAGTATCTGAACGGTAAGTACCAGACAGTAGTATTGCTTCTGTGAAGCTAAGGAAGGAAAGGCCTAAGTACAAGAAAAATTGCATGGGAAATGAGAGGTTGTTGGGTTTGTTCAGCCTGGAGAAGAGAAGACTCCAGGGAGACCTTATTGTGGCCTTCCAGTGTCTGAAGGGGGCCTACAGGAAAGCTGGAGAGGGACTTTTTACAAGGACTTGTAGTGATAGGACAAGGGGTAATGGGTTCAACCTGGACAAGGGTGGGTTTAGACTAAGAAGAGGTTCTTGACAGTGAGTGTGGTGAGATACTGGAACAGGTTGTCTAGGGATGTTGTGGATGCTCCATCCCTGGAAGTGTTCAAGGCCAGATTGGACGGGGTCTTGAGCAGCCTGGTCTAGTGGAAGGTGTCCCTGCCATAGCAGGAGGGTTGGAACTAGATGATCTTTAAGGTCCCTTCCAACCCAAACCATTCTATGATTATATGAGAGGTGGAACTGGCCATCACAAGGAGCCTGACTAAATTTTGAATCTACTTGAAAAAGAACTTGGTGACCACTTAGAAGGAAGCTTAAGAACAATTTGCAGAAATGGTAATCATCAGCTGAGAGAGTTTACTTTTAAGCAATTCCCTGATAACAAGTTACTTTACATTCAATGCTAACTTACGATTTTACAAATTTTTTACAGGATCTTCCCAATAATATGATTCATCAAGTAGCTATTAAGTCTCTCCCTCAGGAATGGCTTTGGTGTGAAACCTGGTGTGATGATGAATCCAAGAACAAGGCCAAAACAATAGACTTGGTGAGTTGCTTTTGAGTTAAGTCAGTTTGATAGAGTACAAATGTCACTCTTGTTTCTGCGACTTTTGAAATGCGCGTATGTGATGTCATGGAGGCAGCCTTGCTGGAAGGCACTGGAAGACGCTACTTCCCTTCCCCTACAATACAGCAACTTTTCTCCTTTCCTCTGAGACCTCTCCTGCTTCCTCTCCACCAAATTTACTCAGGTTAAAGCTGAAAAATCTATCCAAAAATTAAATGTTGCTGTCTATAACTGGACAGGATTGGGGTTTTCCACAACTGTACATGGATTTTCCTGATCTTTTTTCCTTATTCAGTCAGGTTGGTAGAACTCAGATGAAGTCCTGTGAACTGTCTGGCTGTGGTGCACTGCTCCTGCCTTCCTTCCAGAGGGGGTTCCTCCAGGAACTCCTTCACGTTAGAATTAATATTATCATGGTTTTCTCTGTGCACTTCACCACTATAAACAGGTGGATCACATTTATAGTTGATATATACACTATAAACTATAAGCAGAGCTTACAAGGTGTAATGCTGGGGAGACTGCCCACATTTAAAAAGAAGAAAGTGTCTTCTTTCTGTCACTTCCAGAGCTGCCCACGCTCTGGAAGTGATACCACAGAGATGTAATTCTGAAGAAAAATAGACAGTTGGAATCTGATGCGATTATTCAGTATGTAAATAGTTTTGTTTTCTTCATGTATTTACAGTTCTTAAAATAAGCTTTTTTTGTGCACTGAAGATGGGTGCTCCCTGTTCTAGAAAGGTCCACAATAAGTTGCTAGACCTTCTTTCAATCCCCATTACCATGTACCACTTCTTACGGTGATTTTGATATATGTGATTTGATGGAAGGAATCGATGCATTTTCTAGACAACACTAAAGGAAGGATCACAAACTTCCTAAGAACCGTATCAGCTTCAATTTCAATATGCTAATGGGTATCTTCTTTATTTTGAGGGTGATGGAACCCTGGGACAGGCTGCCCAGAGAAGAGAGGTGGTGGAGTCTCCATCTCTGGAGACTTTCAAAACCCACCTGGACGCATTCCTGAGTAACATGCCCTGTGTGAACCTGCTTTGGCAGGGGGGTTGGACTAGATGATCTCCAGAGGTCCCTTCCAACTCCTACCGTCCTGTGATTCCGTGATCTTGTATCTCTTGTGCAACTTTGTCCAAATCTTAGTAGTCTTGTGCTATGTCTCTGCTATCCATATAGTCGGGAGCACATGAGAAAACAGAAGTATTTAAATAAAATGTTTTGAGTTATTTAAACAGGGTTTATTTATTTATATGTTTTGCGTGGGGTTTCTTAATATCGAGGTGACTGACCTTGCACACTACCCTTCAGGGAAACTGTAAATGCTGATAATTATTTTAGGTAAGTTCCTTGGGAAGGTGGTATTTTCATATGTGCTTTGTTCACATCTAGTATGTTTTAAACTTCCAGTGCAACAATCCTCAAACCAAAGAACCAAAACTAAAGGCTGCTGCCCGGATAGTTCCCGAATGGGTTGTCTATGACTCTGAGATACGAAAATTAATACAGCAGATTGAAAAAGAGAAGCAAAATCTAACATCGTTCTCCCAAAAAGGTAATTTGCATGAGTATTCAGCTGCTAGCTTTTAAAAAATAAATATTAAGGTTGGGGCCAGTAGGCACAAATACTGTATTAGTGTCATTTTCCCTGCTCTTAGAGAAACTGGGTAGGTTTTAAGAGTCGTGCGATGCTTCTTTACGTGGCAGTTACACTGAGAGGATAAAATCCTTTGTTTCATGCCACAATCTAAGAGAAAATTTTGGGGTGTCCTATTCTTGGACCTTAAACACAACCAACTGTTCTGTATCATATGAGCCACAGATATTAAATAAAGCAGATTAGCTTCAACCTCACTCAGAGAATCTAAAGCTCATGTCTCAGTAAGTTACTGAGTTACTCAGTAAGTACTTACTGAGTAAGTAACTGAGTCTCCCTTAATTTGTCTCCACATCTCTCAGTCTGTGCTTATCAATGTGAGGCCTTTTTGCACCAGATTAAACGGTGGTTTAGTTTACAACTAGATTTTCATTAATTTTTTGTTTTACTACAATTGTTTTAAACCACATTAGTTAAAAAGCACGAGAAAATCGTAGAATCATAGAATGTTAGGGGTTGGAAGGGACCTCTGGAGAGCATCGAGTCCAACCCCCAAAGAAAACACTCTTGCAGGACTTCCAATAAGACTTGACATCTTCGAGTAACGTGAAAGGAAAAAAAAAAAAAGGTGATCTCTGCTCTCAAGGATGAAGAAAAACCTTAGCGGATACATAGTTAAAAGTCTTGAGTCAGGGAACAAAATCACTTTTCTTCATCAAGAATTCTTAGCAGTTTTTATTCCTTGTGAAAGCTTTTGGTCACCATTTAGTGAGGCTCTAAAAATGAAGTTCATGTTCCTGAACTGACTGACTGGCAGTAAATAGAAAGAAAAGGGCTTTCTCTGCATTTTGAAAGACTGCTCATTAGGTCTTTATAGAACTGGGGTTTTTATATTTATTTTTTTCCTTTGGTTACAGGTCTTAAGCACGATGAACTTTAGCACGGCCTGTAAACAGCAATGGTGACAACTCAACAGTCTTCTGCAAAAGGCTGAATGGAAGTTAGGCATGGTACATCAGCACTATTTGTAACATTCTTTAATGTGAGGTTGAACGTTTCATAACTTACAGTGTTATTTAAAAAGTCTTAAATGAAATACCAACCCAGAAGAGAAATCCACAGGTACCTGATGTTTTTTAAACCAGCGCTGAGCAGCTTTCCTCATGTCTTTGGTTTTCTGTTCCTTCACTAGAAGACAGCTTGCCCAGAAGATTTCAGAGTATGGGTTTAACTCTTCAAAACTACATGGTGTTTGTCCCTACATGTTTTGTCCCCCACCTCTGGGGGAGGACACACCCCCATGAAACATGTACATGAAAACTGTTNCACTCTTCAAAGCTACATGGTGTCAGTCTGAGGGAGGACGCACCCCCGTGAAACATGTACATGAAAACTGTTCTGTGTAATTACGTGCATTAAGCTAATTGAAATATAAAGAACTTGGGTTCTATGTCCATAGTTTTATTCCTGAAGAAATCCTGTGGGCACAAGAAAAAATATTCTCAGTGTAGCAATGATAAGACATTAAAAAACCAGCTTGTGTAATTTAGCCCACACAAATCTCAGCCAGCTCGGAAGCTCCCTAAAGCCAGGAGTGTCCTTCATCAGTTATGGAGGATCGCTGCACTCTTACTCAGTTTTTAAAATAATTTTTGATTCTTGGGCTCCTTTTGGTCACTTAAATAGTATGTCATAAAATTCCATTATGTTTTTTGGTTAAGATGATTTTCCAACCAGCATCCATCGCATCGGAAGCTGCTTCCACTCCGTTTTGCTCATCCCCATCCTGTTTCAAATTGAAAGTAAAACAATAAAATACACGAGTAATTTGGACCATCCATGGTGTCTCCTGTAACTTTTCTAAATATGTACTGACAAAACCGGTCCTTTAACGGGCTGCTGACATTTTGAGCCCACAACATTTGCAGTGAGACGTTCTTGCAACACACATATTTGAAAATAGGGACTTTTATTTCTTCACCTGAAATCTGGTGCCTTAAATACAGACTCTGGTGTTTAGGCCGTGCTGGTTTCAAAACAGACTGGACGCGACCACAAATTCTTTTAAGAGCAGCTTAATGCAGTGTTTCGGTCTAAATGCTTGAAATAATAAACAAGGTAATTTGCACTAAGCGGGTGAATCCGTGATGAGCTGCGTAACATTGCCATACCAGCAAATAATTGGATAAATAATAAGAAAAATGAAGCCTATTTTCTATGTACTGGCATTGTCCTCAGGTGTTGGGCTATTTAACATTTCATTTAAAATCATCTTTGCTGATATTTTCCAATTCTTAGTATCATCACAAGACATGCCATTTTTTTTTTACAGCATTTTGTATTTTTTTTATTGTATTAGCTCGATGCCTTTGGAACAGTTTTACCACGTCCCATACGGATTTTTAAAGGTGCATTGTGGGCTTTTTTTGGTATGAATCACCCAGCGAAGTATTTCCTGTGCACGCCCATAGCAAGAGTCAGTAAATCCTAACGTCGGTTCTCCTGCGCTGCCCCACCTCACTGCATGATCTGTTGGGCTGCTGCGCTTGGTCCCCAGCGTTAAGTACTTCAGGATATTTGAACATACAGCTTTTAAAAGTTGGTATTTTTACACCTTATAGCTGGACTTGCCCTTGATTTATAGGAGTGGGGTGTGTCTATCTGCTAAAGTCAAGGTATAATAGGGAAACAACTGACAGGCCACAGCTGAGGAAAGAAAAAAATTCAACTCCTTGCTGCCATGTTTTCCTTTCCTTTTATTTTTTTTTCCCCAAGCTTCTACTTCCAGCCTGATACTTTCCTCCGCAGCAGCACTGCACGCAGAATCATAGAATCATTTAGGCTGGAAAAGCCTTTTAAGATCATCAAGTCCAACCAGAACCCTACTCTACCAAGCCCACCGCTAAACCACATCCCTCAGCACCACATCTACACGGCTTTTGAACACCTCCAGGGATGGAGACTCCACCACTTCCCTGGGCAGCCTGTTCCAGGGCTTGACAAACCTTTGGGTGAAGAAATTTTTCCTGCTGTCCAACCTAAACCTCCCCTGGTGCAACTTGAGGCTGTGGAAGGCATCCAGCTGCCTTGGAATGTCACACTTGACACCTACATTGGCAAACTTCTTTTAAGGCAGAAGCGAACTGTTCTTTATCCTCAAGAAACCTTAGATCTCTTTAATTAAAATTACCTGTCTGTGGAATTTCTGTTATGCAGTAGAAAAAGTGGCTCATTTATGCCCTGATTTCATTTTATTGGCAGCATCCTGTTCTTTTTAAAATTGGATGACTTCTCCAGGCTTTAAAAAAAGAAATAGCTCTTAAATACTATTTCCTTGCGATGACTTTATTAGAGCATAATTTTTAGAAATGTAATTTGCTGGAGATATTTTGAAGATTTAAAAGGGTTATGCCATAGTTTTGTATATATGTATTTAAAAAGGTGCTGCTGAAGAAAAAGAAAAGAAGATTATTTTCTGTTCTTCTATTTTGTATTATACAATAGCCATTAAATACTTGGGCAATAGATACAAGGCAAAAAAAAAAATGCAGCAGGTCTTTAACTGTCTGTAACGAGCAAACCAGTCATGAGGGCAGCGTTGCTGATGAGCCAGAGCTTGAAAATATCTCAGTAAGGTTCCTCTTAACCTTTCTCCTAGAAGTCACCCATAAGAACCAGGTTCTGTTGGCCCAAAGCTCGCTTAAGTGACCCAAATATTGCTTCATTGGCTTATTACTTTTGTTTGGAGGCTGGTAGCAGATGCCTACTGTTAGATGCCCCTTGGAGATGACCCCTCTGATCTTGACCCAGAGGCATTCGATGAGGCTTCCACAATTGCCACAGTTGTCTCCTATACATTTAAGTTTCTCCTTAGCATAGAAAAAACTCCTCCCCTTCCCCCGGGCCTGTCTTTACAAAACAGCCTGTAGCCACCCATCACACTCCTCCAGGCATGTGCGTTGTCCCACCACATTTCACTTATTCCTATGATATCATAACTTTGACTGGACACAGAGCTCCCGTTCCCCAGTTCCGTTTGTTCCCCAGGCTGTGCGCACTGGTGTACACCCTTGCGGTGGTTGGTCTTCTCGTTCTCATCAGGGGAGGCAGCTAAGAACATTAGGAGAACGCTGTCCTCAGTGTTCATACAACACTTTGCTGCACTCTGCTTCCAACAAGGAGAAGGGGCAGCACCTCCCCACCCTGCCAGGCGGGATCCAGCTGGAGGAGAACTAAGGTTTGGAGTATCCAAATGCTGCCTCACTTCCTGCCTGACCTGTTCCGAGCCCGTCAGCTCTTGCGTCAGCTCTTGCATCAGCTCTTTAAGGAGGTTTCATCGCGTCCCCAAGCCAGCGCTTGGGCCACCTGCTGCCGCGACTTGTGACCTGGGGAGCAGGGGGAGGAAAGAAGGGCAGACAAAGACGCTGCAGTGCTTCCTTGTCATCATAAATATCTTTATTGTGAAAAATGCCATAAAATAATTCCCACAGTTCTAGAAAAAACAGTTCTTGCTCTTTAGATTTACGATTTCATATAAAGACATTGTATAATTTGAAGCATTTGAGAAATCTCCGGCTAGATTTACTTCTCCTCCTTACAACGTAAAACTGCTACTTCGAGATTTGCTGAGGGAAAGGGGAAAAAAAATCATTCTCCCATTTACTGTTTTAATTATTTTATGGATAAAAGTGTGTATTACAGAGCAAACAAACAATACCTTGCGATAAGGCACTTTTAAATACAACTACCCTGCTGTGCTGTACTCGCCCGTTTCCAGCAAAGCTCCTACGAGTCACGGCCCTAAGCAGAAGAATAATTCTTATTCCAAACACTGGTGTGAAAACGGAAATACCAAAAGCTTTGTTTTTTCCAAAGAGAAGTTCGAGCTTGACACATTTCCTGCGTATGTCGAAAGTTTCAGCTTTTAAGATTCTCATTCGCTTCAAAGGTTTTAACACTGATTTATTATTAATACATCAGTATCGAGCCTGTACCAAGTAAAATACGCTCCCCCCGCCTTCATTTTCCAACAAGCTGGAAACTGGTTTATTAAAACTGAAAGAACTCAGCAGATCACGTTTGCACCTACGCAGAGGCTGGTTATTGTAACGATGCTTCACGCACACCTCGGGGCTGACGAGCTCCCAAGACGCGCCCGTCCACGTTCGGTTACTGACCGTCACTGCGCTACAGACGCCCGCCGACAAATGGAACAGCGAATCCTTGCGCGGCGCTGGCACCGAGTTTTCCAAAAGTCACAGTGGGAAACGCGTTGCTGGAGCTCTTTGGAGCCTAAATGGTTTCTTTTTAGCACAACTTTGTCCTTCTGTATTTCCAGAATGACCTCCGAGCTACAAGCCTTACAACAGCGCTGGGGGATAACGCTACTCGCAGGCAGCAGCCGCCTCCTATCAGAAAGCCTCTTCTCCATTGCCACGTCTGTTTTCTTTTCCAGACGCAGCAGGACTCTCTGAACAGCCTTCACCCTTTAATTATCTTCCTCCTTCTACTGACTACACTCAAGCCTGGATTTTTTCTTTTTTTTTTTCTTGATATACAATTTTGCCTTTCCCTTTTGTTCTCTAAATAAACCTCGTCCTTTTTGTTCCTGCCCCGTTCCAGGGCACAGCAGCACTGTCCCTCACCTCGGAGGAACGAGCCCGCACTGCTCTACCACCAGTGCCTTGTACAAATAATTTACTTGTGAGGGACCATCCTACCCCTTCCCTAAAAGAAAAAACCATTAAAAACCCGGAAACGAGATTTCTCAGCTGTAGCTTTTAAAACAGAGAAGGGAGAGGGATGAGAACAAAAAGGGGGTGATCCTTTAGAAGACGATGCGTCACTCGTAGCACTTCCCTGGCACGGCAGCAGAGCTCTCGGGGGCGGTTACTGGGGCTTACAGCGGTCACTGAGCGGCCATTTAAATACGGCCCCTTCTGCAGCGTTCACACCGAGCAGCAGCTCGTGCACGCACACGTACGGCCGGTGGATCCCCACAGCAGCAGCCACCCGGCCCACGGCGAGCAGGGGGCTGAGGACAACAGAGAGAGAGGTCCCTGTACGCCAACGCTACCGGCCCGTCTTTTAGTTCCTGTGAGCAAAGAGCAGGTGTGCAGGGAGAGCTGCCTGCACCGGCTGATACCGCGGCGTGACGGGGGATCCACCGTGTGGCAGGTTCCTGCCTCTGGGCCCTACATGTCCTAGAAGGACCACACGAGCCTAGAATGGCCTGAACTGCGTCCTCATAGGGAGTTTGAACAAAGAGCTTGCAGACAGGTCAAGAGCAAGAGTCAAACTTCTAGAAAGTCACTCAACTTTGAAAATACCTATTTAATAGGGATTCATACCAACTGATAGAAATCACCAGGGGCTCTTCAGCTCAAAGGCAAACTTCTGCTAAACAACGCTGACCTTTCAGTTGCTGTGATAAACATTTTCGGAAGCCACGCGGCCTCTGTTATGTCTGTACCGTACGTGAGGCAGGAGACAGGGGTTACGCTTCAACAGCCACTCCACTTAGAGTAATAACCCCCCCCACTTCCCCATTAAAGGCCTTATTTGCTCATCTCCTTGTTTCACCGAGGCTGCTCACGCTTTCAGATGCTAAAGCGAGATAAGAGTCCTATCAGCCGCTTACTGGTTTCCAGTTAAAAGCCAATCAAGGGAAGATTGATCAACTCTAGTTCCTGCATTCCAAGAAAACGGCTGCTGCAGAAACTCAGCAGCGATTTCGCTGTATTTGGGGACAGAAGGAGAAGACCACTCCCTCGCAGCAGCCACAGCCCTGGCAGCGCCCCGCACCGCGCTCACGCCGCTCCATCAATCACTGAACCAATTTTAGCTGCACGCATACAGAAAAAATAAGCCAGGCTTTTGGCGAACGGAGAGTTAGGCCCTCTTTTCGTGCTGTGGCTGCGACACAAAGCATCACGCGACTTCAAGCGATTCCGACACGGGGTTACCTCCCCTGCGGCACCACCCAGCAGCAACGAGCAGCCGCGTCACGGGGCGAGGCTGCAGCGAAGGGCCTGTTCCTCCCACCCGCCGCGCAGCCCGCGCCGCTTCCCAGGTCACCTACAGAGAGCTTACAAACCGCCACGCGGGCGGGGAAAGGTCACACCACATTATTTTTTGCTGAAATCTCAAGCAGATACTTTGTTAAAGTGCAAACTAATTATTAAATAACTAATTCCGCAAAACGAATGCCTAATCATCCCAAGCCACATTCAGAAAAAAGTCTTTTGAAAAACATCAGGTGTGTATATATATATAAAATTTTTTTTTTTTTAACTTTGAGTTGACAGTTGCCACCAAGGAAGGTCATCCCAATTCGTTTCAGTCAATGACGGAAGTGGGTGGACATTTTGGGTAGGACTAGACACAAGTAATCTCCTGGCAGAGCGGTTGCTGGGAGTCAAGTCAGGACGCAGCCTCCGCCAGCCCACCTCTGGCCCTGCCGACAGCCACACAGCGGGGGGTCACCGGGTTCCCTTTGATGGACACTGAGAGATGGATCATTTGCCAAGCAGGAGGACTAACGATTCGTTAACGTCGAGACTACTGTAACTACCCAGTCCGAGTTTATTAGGCCCCGATTCAGAAAAATATTTACATGCATTTTTTTTTTTTACCTTTAAGCATATACTTGAGTCCTAAGTTTATGTTTAAGCGTTGTCCTAAGTAGCCTCTTACTGTTTTTTCCATCCGTAGGAGTAAAAGTGTCCTGCACAGGTCCTGCGTATCCACACAAACACACAGGCGGTAACAACCCCCCGGCCAGTCCGAGCTTGTCAAGTTCACCACAAAGCAAACCCTCTGAATACTACGAGAGAGAAGGAGCTTCCTCCTAGAGCAGTAAGACTCTGCGTTAAGGACATTAGAAATTAAGATTTTTGGGGTCTTGAACTGAGAGACTTTATTTTTTTTCAGCGAATTACGTAAAAAACAGCAGCAGCCACCAGAAACAGTCTTGGCTCTAGCTGAAGTGAAATTTGAATGTAAATGGTCCTCCTCCGGAACCAAAGGGGTTGAATCCTTGCCACGTGTTCCAGTTCCTGTGGAAAGGGTTGCCCCCGCCCTGCTGACTCTCCGCGTCCAGCGGGTCCTCTCCTGCGTCAAACTTCCGCCTCATTTCTGGAAGAAACAAAACCAAGGTGGAATCATGGCACAGTAGCTCGGGCAGTAACACCAAGCATCTTTGATGACCAGTAACCAACTCGGAATGACCCGGGCCGGGCCAGAGAGCTGCAATTTTCACCTGTACTGGGAGCACCTCAGAAGCTAACTCCTTTGAGACTTTCAAAGCTGTCTAGCGGTTGGCAGAGGGGAAGAGACTAACTCCGTGAGAACCCTATGAAAAACTTCAGCCAGGTCATTTAGTTTAAAGCAAGGCAAGGGGATACCTGGCTGCCCCACAGGACAGGTGTGAATTTCCACAGGGACGGGACAGTTGCACTTTGACCAACTGCGTCCCACAAATAACTAGGACATTTTTTCCCTGATGAGTTTATTGGACCAATTCTCTCGCTGCTGCACTCACGCTCCGGGTGGCCTGAGGACAGGTCAGGCTGTATCCGGCCAATTCTTCACGACCAATACATTCCAATTACTGATCCCTCGTCAGCATGCAGAGCCCTGAACTTTACAGTCTTCTCCACACACCATTCAGGCAGAGAGCTGTCAGGGCGATGGCCGTTTGGAGGCAGAAAGAGTGTTCTTTGAGTTGTCCAGCGGGGACAGAGCTGAAAGCCCTCCCCAGCTGCACCCCTGCTCTGCTAGAGACCCACGCAGAACTTCCAGGGGGTCTGCAAGTGCCACTGGCCTCCCGACTGCCCAGCACTTTTTCAGGACACCTGTTTTATCGAGGCAGAGAAGGGAAGCAAAGGAGTAAGTTAGAGGGAAATCACGAGACCGGCTGGGGGAGGAAAGCAGAAGATCCTTCAAAGCACACCAGAGAGCTAGGGTAATAAGCTTGCAAATCAAAGCACAGAGATTCAGAGGTCTACAAGCTTTACAGTTTTCCTTTACGTAACCAACATAGTCACTAAAGGCAGAAAATGACCTGTGGAAAAACATCTGGAAGAAAGGAGAGAACTCCAGTGCAGTAAGAAGAGAGGGAAAGCGACACGGATGGCATGAAAAAAGCCAAATGTGACCAGTGTTGCTTTTCTTGCCCAGTTGGTTTGACAGGAATGGCAAAATGACCTAAGAACAGCGTCAAGGAGAAAGCAGATGGACGTGTCCTGGAGATGTTGACAGGACAAACAGCATCTCCAGTGCTTCCAGTACATAAATCTCCTAATTTGTGTTCATAATTAGGAGCAAAGGTCCCATTAACACCGGTTTTCTGACCGGAAGTGTTTGTAATGGAGTTCATCACTCTCAGGTCCCTCCTTCCTCCAGGAAAATCTGAGCCCTTCTGCCAAATTATCATTTTGATGATACTGGATGGTTGAAGATAAAAACAGGAGCTTCTGACATCTACATCTTCTACATGCTTCTCTTTCCAGTGACCATACAGGAACAGTTTAAAGACAAGAACTGAACAGACAGCTCTGGCTGGGGGCTCAGGTTTTCTGTTGTTGTTTGGTGTTTGGTTTTGTTGGTGGTTCGGTTGGTTTTGGTTTTTTTTTTTTAAAGGTGGTGAGATAACCACACCACCCTGGTTTTTATTACCTTCCTTAGACTAAATTGTCTAACCGTTTCTGTTCTTCTCTTGGTGAGACAGACATCAGATCTCTTAGTAACCACACCACATCTTAGTCACCACACCATAGGGTCTCCCAGGAGATGGGCCACATTCTTCACTTGTTTCCCCTCCTCCAGAGCTGACCAGCAGACAGCCACACCTGACAGGTCTCCTTGCTCCTAGGGACTGGGCCTGCCCCAGGAGCCTGGCCACAGACCAACAGGGAGTCCCCTGCCCTCAGGGAAATGCTCTGCCTGCAGAGCATCCACTTGCACATGCATCTAGGCTTTGATACACACCACGAGGGCCAATCTTGAGGGCTTCTCTGGAGTAGTTCAGCTGCTGTTACAATCTAAACATAGTTTGCAATGGAACTTTAGGCAGAAGGAGACACCCACATCCTTAAAGTCAGCATCTCCAGAGTTAATCAATCCAGGGAATCTCTGCAAGATTAAGCCCTCAAAAGAGACCTCTGAAGTAACACTTTCAATCTGACTTTAAAAGTCACTGAAACACAGTCAGTAATTCCAGGTTTAAACCTGACTTTACGCAGCAGATTGGATGCAAGTGTGAGTGCACAGCTTTCGCAGGGTGGCCAAGGGGAGAAAGGGAAAAGGGAAGCTTGTTATGACTCACACTTGCTGCATTTTCACACTGCTGTAAAAAAGTAATTCATAAAGTAACTGCATAATAACTATCATTACCTGGGTCAGTGAGGACTTCTTTAGCAGCTGCTATATCAATGAATTTTTTCTCTGCTTTCTTCTTTTCTTCCTCACTCTGGAAGTTATCAGGGTGCCACTGGGATGCCAGCTTTCTGTAAGCTTTTATGATTTCTTGCTTCCGAGCATTTCTGGATGGAGAAAAAAATTATAGATAAAACTTTCTGATTGTTCATCTGCTACACTAGTGAATCTACAGGTTTATTTTGAACCCTGAGACGGTCATTAAGGGCATTGGGAAAATTATGAGGTGCTAGTTAGTCTTCTGCAGGTGACACTGGAGATGTTTACACAAAAAGGAGAGGAAGCAGGTCACGACCAAACAAATGCTACTCACTCTCTCCTTCACTCATTTACTCTCCTTGGAAAGATGCTACTGCCAGCTACTGTGCAGAATACAGTTCCCCATCTGAAGAATTTACAATCAGGTGAGTAACAAAAAGCACAAAGAGCAGAGATCAAAGTACTTCACGACTGAAAGGATGGCCAGTACTAGTTCAGAACTGGACATCTGTTCTTCGTTAGAAAGAGAAGCCATTAGTTTCTCAACGTTAACGGCAGAAGTATTTTAGATACCTTTTAGTTAGTCCTTTCAAACTCTTCCAATCTACCACACTATCTGCCACAATTTTATTTTTTGTTGCTTTCAGTAATTCTTTCAGGCTTCATTTCTTCCCCAGTTCATTCACCTGACTCTCGATCATCTATGCTAAGAATTTCTTGCCAAGGGTTCTCCCTCTTTCCCAGCCTTGTTTTTTCATTCCTTCTAAAGGAATCATAAACAAATGTTACTTAAAAGCTGAATGCTGCTGAACTGGTACAGGAGGAAAGTGAAGACAGCAAGATAGAGGAACAAAACCTAACTCTCAGCAGAGCAAATTCAAGTGATCAGCTCTAGAGGTCCTGGTTTATTAAGCAACCTTCACATCTCAGATATTAATATCTCACCTTTTTACTCCTAAGATTTTATAGTAATCCCTCTTCTGTGATTGCTTCAGCATCCTCTGGGCACGTTCTAGCCCCTCTCGAATCTGCTGGTCATTTTCACTGTTGGCTTGAGCAGTCTCATAGTCTTTAATAGCTTTTATTTTAAAAAAAAAAAAAAAAAAAGGAAAAAAGGGATTGAAAGAAGATTATGCAACTCTTTACAAACTTCAATTTAAAGACCTCAACCGCTCACCATAACTAAAGTTTTGCTACTACCACATAGAAACAGCCAAACTTTTATTTCAAATTGCCATGGGTTTGTTTTTTCCAGATTAGAAAACCTTGGAGTAGAGGACATTAATTTTAACATATAAATTAGGTAATTTTCTTTCTTTAGGTTCATCACACTTTTTGGGAAGGAAGAAGGGAGGTTACTAGCGGTAGGTCAGAACACTCTCTGGTTGTTACAACAGTCACATGGATGAACAGAATGAGCATCTAGGACTGGGACAAAACAGAAGTCAAGAAGCAAGTTCCAGCAACTAGTATTTGAAGAGTGCACTGCACCCCGCTAGTCCCACATCTGCTGTTCAGCTGAAGGCTGCAGAGTTACACAAAGTCTTTAAATTGACGTTCTTTCTTCTCCCACAGTCCGTGCTCAATTGACACAACAGAGAGCCTCTTCCTCTTTAATGACAATAAAGATGGATTTTAGAGAATGGTTTGGGTTGGAAGGGACCTTGAAGATCATCTAGTTCCAACCCCTGTTAGATTCTCTAACAGCGAGAACTTACTGGTAAAGACAAATATTTGCTTTTTATGCCTCTGTGTAATAGGCACGCAGTTACAATTTAAGGATTTTTTTTCCAAAGTCACGATCTCACTTTTCTTTCAAGAGCCTTCATTCCTCAGAAATGCAACAAGAGAGGTGCTGTAACGTACTCATAAGTTTGTGAGAAATTTCAGGTCTGCGCTATTTTCTGGAAGTAAACTATACTGTTATTGTAAGTGGTAAACAAATGCTTGAGACACCAAGTTCAAATATTCTTTGACATCAAGATTTATCAAGGAGAGCAACTGCTGAAGTCTTTAATGAGACTGCTCTTCTTTCGCTGTTATAATCCTCAAAGTCTCATTTGCGGATCCAAGTCTCCGAGGTTTCTCAAATTAGACAAAGTATTTGCATCAGATTATTTCCAAGCAGATGCTGTTTCTCAGCAGGTGTTACATTTGTTTTTTGCTGGTTCGGAGCAAGACAGCGGGAAGTGCTAATGAATTTGTATTACCAAGACATCTGATACCACTGCAATCTTGTGCTGGTTATTGAAATTAAACAAAAATATCCAAAAAGTATTTCCAGTGCCCCAACAATTTCATATGCTATTATAAACAAAACAAAACACCTATTCTTTTTCACGTCACTGGATGCTGTCATTTGACACTTGAACAAAGCATTTTGGCTTCTGAAGGTATTTTTAATAATTTGTCCGGCCATTTAAAAAAAAAACCAACCCCCAAAACAGGAGTGTACACTAATACACATGCCCGATATATGCTGTCAAAACTGGTTAAAATAATGAAAATATAGGGATTTCATTATGCTGCTTTACCGCTCCAGTAATTTTAAGCACCAGCGTCATTGGCTTCATGTAATAATGGGATGTCCCATCACAATGTCCTGCCAAAGGCAGGCCGGACTGCTCAACTTCACTGAGCACCACATCACCTACAGCATGCCCCACGGCTGCAAACCAAGCTGCTCGGGGTCAAATGCCTGCAACAACAGTACTAAATTCATCTAATTTTAAATTAATGCCCTTATTTAAAGGCTTGAAGTATGGAGCACAGTGGAAGGCAGGGTTTTAGTGCTGCACAGCGCCAAGGCGTCACACCCTGCACAACTGATGGCAAGTACATTTTGTACTTTCAGTTGAAGAGACTTGAATTTTGATGGTATTCTCCAGGGTAGGACTTGTCTTTCAGAGAGCCAGTTGCTCTCCCCACCTGAGGGGTGAGGGCTGGAAGCAGGTGGAAGCAGGATGACAGCCTCCTGACCACAAGCAGTTTGCTGTGAAACCAGGAGACTTCTTATTAACTCTCAGCATGTCAAGTGAGGTATTTAATATCCATTCTTCTCGGTCACTATTTCTACAAGCGCTAGTACCTCACAAACCAACACAAGAATCGCTGCTGCTTCTTAACTGGCCTCCTACTTCAGAGAGGACCCTTTTGTCCTTCCATCCTGTCCCACAATATGAAGAGAACAACCAGTTTCCAACATCGCTTTCAATTTAAACACTTCAGTCAAATCTAACGCTCCTTCTTTCAATACAAGAGTCTTCACAATCTCTCAAGCAGTAATCATATTCTGTCTCTCAACATCTCAGCTGGCTTTCCCATCTTGCTCACATCTTTAAAACAGTGACCATTATTTGGTACACAGAGCTACTTTCCTAGCAAACATGAGTAACTGCAGACAACCAATGTCCTCTGTTAGAGGAATAACTGAACCAGTTATGCTCTTACTGAATTAGGGACTGCTTCCTTGGGGTAGGGGTGGAGAGAAGATGTCCTGACTAATTCTGGAACAGCAAGGTAGGCTTTTTTCCTTCTTGGACAAAATAGACTCTTGTACTTAGAAGTAAGCCAGAAAAGGGGTCATTACACATCTGTCCCCGTAGGCAAGCCCTGGATCCCATATGATTATAAAGTAATTAAAACCATTTGATGGGAATCAGAACTTAGCTGTACATACTGAAGTGCATCTTGAATGTTTAACAAGAATCACCTTCCAAGGTCTGAATTACAAGTACTTTGTGATTTCCTGTCTTTAAACAGGAAAATAAGTGCCTCCAGCTTGAAATTTTCTTGAGGGAAGAATGAGAATCAGTTTGCCCCTTTAAATATGAGGCTGCAATTTTAACTGCTCTACTGTTCTCTCCTGCAGAGAGAAATCAGCCGTCATTTCATAGCAGTTAAAACTGAAGGAGAAGTGAAGACACCTTCAGGCTGACTAACATTACTGGACTCTAATACTGCTTACGGAGGCTCCGCCGGAAGGCAGAGCGTAGCTACAACCATCTCAACCATCTCCCTATGGGCAAGGGCAGAAGGGAGGCAGAGGATATGCTAAGTAATAGGGATCTGGAGTAGCATGCTTCCTCTCTAGCGTGGTTGTCCACTCAGAACCAGGCTAGGCCAAGCCCAGCAGACTCCAGCACAGGAAATAAGCCTTCCCAGATCCCAGGTGTACCCTCCCTGTGTTTCCTCATCCCATAATGGGGAGGCATTTGCTCCAGCACAAGACCAAGCGGTCTCTGTGCATTTGTGCGGGACCCTGTTACAAAACTTTTTTCCATCTAATTGGCAAGAGCTGCGAGATTATCTCACCCTAAAGGGACCAGAAATAGATGAGGATTTAATGGAAGACAATGTTAGAAAGATTCAGGTTGAGATTCATCAATTTCAAGAAGACAAACAGATCAATTCTGTCCAACAGCATGAAGCAAAAGGTACATCTGAGAAGACTGACAGCAGAGCCTGTTGGGCCTGGCCTCTCTGTAGCCTCCTCTAAGCCAAAGATTCATAGACCTTGAGGTGGAAAAGCAATCTGAAATTTTCTTTGCCGATGCTCCTTCCTCTTAAATCAAAAGCCTCTGTACAAGCCATAATCTACGTAGATTTGTATTAAGTACCTTTAATTATTTTTAGGGAAATGGGATTTTTTTTTTTAATTCACTTGTAAATCTGCTTTTCCCAACACTGACTGAACTTACTCCTTCCACTTAGCAAAGTACAGAAAAAGATGGGGAAACCCCCAAAGGGGGCCTCATCCCTGTGAGATCTTCCTGAGCCTTACTTGTGTTGACGCTGCAGTTCTAAACTATCAAAGGATGGACAACCATCACCCTAAGAAAAGCAGAAAGACAATTTCTCCTCACACTTTGGCGTTGGGTTTTTTTAAGCAATCCCTTTCTACAGTTGTCATCAATTCTCCAAATCACTGTTGTCTTCTACCCCTTTTCTTCCAAGGAGGAAGGTTTGCCAGCCTCAGCAAAGAGGGCCCAGAACTAGGTCACTTGAGAGGTATAAAGTTTACAAGACTGATGGAGAGGACTGCCTGAAACCACACCAGTCCTCTTAATACTGGCTTTTCATGTGAGTCAAGGCCTGAAAAAAGAACAAAATAGGGATCCTGTTTCTGAAGTGAATTTCAAGAGGCGAGTAATATCATCTCTCGGTGATTAATTTCTCCAAGAGACAAAAAAATCTGAGCATGCTATTAAAGAACAGCTGCCTCATGAATGTTTAAATCAAAAATGGTATTTTTTTGTTCAGCTGTAAAGCGAAAGACCCAGTACCAGAATACAGAAAAGGAAAATCGTTCCATGAGTACTGAAATTAATGGAACTAGTTTTCTGCAGATGTAAAGCCCGTAAGTCCTTTCCCTCATCACATCTGGCTCAAACAGCCCAATGCTTCAAAAACTGCTGCATGACTGAGCACTGAGGTGGAACAGACACAACGTCCAAATTCCCTTCTCAAGCCTGGCTTCTCGTGGAAACGAGATTCATTACATTAAATTTTTGAGATTTTATTTTTTTTTTAATAGCACACATATTAGCACTTAGTACTCTTGAAGAAGCCAGGTCACAACACAGTGATGTACTTGGAGACACCCGTTACTCAGTCCCTACGTTCCAAGGCTGCAGATGTAACCACGTAACGACACGTATTTTACAGAAACCCCGCAGGAAAAACGCGGCCTCGGGAGCAGAATCAGTTCACTGGCCTCAGCAGCACTGCAGAGAGCCATGGAGGTGGAGCAACAGCCGTTATCTTCCTCTGTCCTCAGCATGTGCTAGGGGATAGGACAGTATCGTTTCATGCTGCCATCTAAAGACAGTAAAATGGAGTTCCTAAATAGGATTTGTATCACCCCAACTGTAATTACCTTTTAGCTCGAAATGCAATTGTCTGACACTGCTGATTATATAAAATGTGTTTAAGTTGAGTAAGCTGCCGCACAGTCTCATAAAACATCCTGAGCATAGCCCACTGTTGTGAAGATGACTCCACTGTAGATAAAACAAGTACGTTCCACTTATACTAATCAAGACAAAATTACCAGCAGATATTTTTGTAAATCTGCAACTACAAGTGCTGATTAGGGATAACAACATAGTGCAGAATCAAAGTGCATGTTAAAAAAAAAAAGAATTAAACCTTGACTGCATTTTAAACACCCACAAACAAGTATGTGCAAGCTGCATACGACTGTACCTTCTTCGTACAGGTCTTCCAGCAAATAAGCTTCTGCTCTGTCTTTCAGGGCATTCACGTTGGCTGGTTCCAGTTGCAGAACTTCTGTACAAACTTTTATGGCTTCTGTAGACTGCTGGTTCTGGGGAAGGGAAAGCAAACCAAAATTCACGTAGTTGGGGGGGCTCTGGGGTGGGTGCAGGGATGGGAAAAGGCGGGGGTGGTGTTTGTTTTAAAGAAATTTAGAGGAAAGTGAGCAGAATTACCTTTGATAAACAGTGGCAGATCCTTTCTTTGGCACGAGTAGCATAAACTGGGACTTCTGGCTCAGTTTTCATTACAGAATCATATTTATTGATAGCATCTTCATACCTGTTTAAATCATAAGCATAATATCATGAAAAGTAGTAACAATTTCACGGTGTTATCATTTATTTACAAATGTTAAAATTCATAGATTTCCACATCCTCCTAGCAATGTACCTTGACTTGGACAGTCTTAAAGGTGTGGTATGAGACAACAGCACAAAGAAAACTTTCAGACACTGAAGAATTTCATCTTCATTCCCTTTTCTGTGCTCTGAAACAGAAGAGCAGGAAGCCCCTGTGCCTGGCAGGCTTTTGCCAAAAGTAACGACTGCCACCCCTCCCTGCACACAGCCTCTAGATTTGCCTCCTGTCCAACACACCACTCTGCACTTGGAAAAAAAGCATCTCCCTCTCTGATAGCCGAGACAAATGAAGCCTGAAGCCTTGTTGTGAACACTGTACTATTAGTTGTTTGTACCAAGAAATGCAAAAGTTCTTTATACCAGCTTGAACTGGGCGGTTGCTTTCTTTCTTCCTCCTTCTCCGCAAGTTACACAGTAAAATACATTTTTGCTGAGAACGTTTCAAAGATGCTCAAGTCCCACGGTTTGAGTAAGAAATGGTTTAGAACATCCACCTGAAAACGCATGTGTGTGACTAAACCCATGGGCTTCTACAAGCCAGGAGAAATGCAAGCTCTCAGAAGACTCCCTGAAAATGTGCCGATACTGGATTAATTAGAAGACTAAAGTGATGAGGGTCCAAATGGACTTCTGATTTAAAACTGTCTTTGGCTGTGCTGATTCACATTCCCGATGTACTTCATTTTAAAAAGCCACCCTGAAAATGTTTCATCACTTGTTAGGAGTCCTTAGAGTTGCATGTCATATGCTTGGGAACATGTAAAATGGAAATAAAGCAAGAAGTAGATGAATACAGAGGCTTTCTCTGTCGTTTAACAAGGTGTATAGAAGCCCGCAAGTCAGATCCACTTTTGCAACCAAGGCACTCCAGAGTTACTAGGTGGTTTTAGTCACAGAATAGCTGAGGTCATCTAGTCCAACTAGTCCATCTAGTCCAACTCTCCCCTCTCAAGCAGGGCCACCTAGAGCAGGTTACCCAGGACTGTGTCCAGATGGATTTTTAGTATCTCCAAAGTGAGGAGATTCCACAACCTCTCTGGGCAACCTGCATCAGTGGAAACCAGGGGATGATTGGAAGCATTTCCTTATATTCAATTTCAAGGAACTTCCTGTTTCAGTTTGGGCCCATTGCCTCTGGTCCTGTCACAGGGCACCACTGAAAGGAGCCTGGCTCTGTCCTCTTTGCATTCTCCCTTCAGTATTTACATACATTGAGGAGATCACCCTATACAGGGGCTCAAGGGGAAGAGTCCCAGCTATCTCAACCTTTCCTCACAGGAAAGATGTTCCAGTCCCTCCATCTTACTGGCACTTCGCTGGACTTTCTCTCTCAGTAACTTTGTCTCTCGTACTGGGGAACCCAGAACTTCAGGTGGGGCCTCATCAGTACTGAGTAATAACACACGAGAGCTAAAAAATACTGTCCTTATCTTGGTCTTACTGCCTGTTCCAAAAGGAAGTTAAGTATGCAAAGAAGACAGTGGCATCAGAAGGAATCAGAACAGGATTGTCACTATGAGAGTCAATATTTATTCCAATTGTAATTTGAGAGCTGTGCTCAGTCATCCACTTAAACTGACAGATGCAAAAAGCATCACTTCATCAACTTCTCAATCAATAGTAAGCTGGTGCCTCAGCAGTGGGGTTTTTTTCCCCTTTTTTTGTGTAATATAACAGTGAACACTTACCTGCCTTCTCTGATGAATTCCTCTGCTGACTCAATCTGCTTATTGAGTTTCTTTACTTGCTTATAGAGAGAGAAGCATTGCTTATGGTCTTGATCCAGTTTCAGACACTCCCGGACCTCACTTTTCACAGGAAGGCAGGAACAAAACAAAAAATAATTTTAAAAACCCCATATATATATATATATATATAAAAAATATAAAATCAAACCCCAAACAAAAAGACATGACCACACATTATGAAATTTCACCCAGAGACACAATGCAGCATCTATAAGCCGTCCAGAACAACAGCTGATTTCTTTACACAATCTCTCCATCCAAGAATGAATTTAAAGTGAGACAAAAAAGAGGATTCCAGAACATAAGGGACATATTTGTCTGGTTTTGTTTTCAATTATTTTGTCTTGCCAAACTTGCAAAGATTGAGAAGTGTTACGTTAATAACTGATTGAAGAAAAGCATATCCTGGGAAAGGAATTATATTCAGCAGTTATCAGATATAATTGGTTGTAATTTCCCTGTATATTTAACTGAGCTATATTACAAAGTATCTCTGTAGAAGGATATTTAATGCTGCCTGAAACAGACAAAGCTTGGCTAAAGACCCAAACTACCTCATGATGGAATCTTACCCAAGCCTGAGCCTGACTTTTCACTGTGAAGACTGCTCAAATCAGACTCTGATTAAGACAGATACCTCTTAAAATAGTCAGAAGTATTTAACAACAAAAACCCCCAAACACACACACAAAACAAACCACACCAAACCTCCAGAATATAATCATATGAAGGAATAAAAAAGTTTTGTATCATAGAGGCATCACAGCACAACCAAGGTGTCATTTTCAGACAGGGACTACAAAATCTTATTTTGTTTCTAACCACAGATAAAAACATTTCTGATTTGATAATCATTAAGCCTGTAAAGGTAAGAGGAAGAAACTAAGGCAAAGACAAGATTAAGCACTCAGTAAGTCCAAGAGCTATAGAACTCTTTCTTAGTATATCCTTTGATTAAAAATAAAAATCATAGAGAAGAACAAAGAGAGGCTTATCCCTTCATTCTGATACCATTCTGTTTAAGAGCTCTCTCAATTGTACTTGTAAAAATCTTAAGATCTGGTTTTAAAAAGAGGACGTTCATTTACGGATTTCTCAGAAAAAAAAAACAACACAAACCACCTGTTCTTGAAATCACCAGGCTAAGTGATGGCCAGCTACCAAAAGTCACCACAGAAGTGACCGATCAGCTCCAGAGATTAAGTACGCTCTGGAAAGGGGATCTCTAATGCCAACCAATTAGTTATCTGGTATTGACTTTTGCCCAGCCATAAAACAAATTTTTGCAATTATAATCACGTGCAGTTTCCACCCACCAGCCAACAAAAGAAACTCTGGTGCTTGCAGTTTCCTTCACCTCTTACTGAAACCATACTGGAAGGAGTTTGGAGATGAAGGTGGAGCACTGCTATGGTGAGTTGCCCAGAAACCACTTGTGTGCCACAAGCCGGATTACACCCTCTGCCCAGCCAAGCACAGAGTATGGAAGCTAACAGTTTGGATTAAGCAAGGTCAGTTATCTGCACAACTGACTATGGACATATGGGAGTAACACCTTAAAACTAACTGAATATGAATAAAAGGGTAGGGTGTTATCAAAAAAGTCATCCAAAATACTGAACACTGTCTGCAAGAATGGGAGATTGATAGCTCTGGATCCTCAGCTCCTCATATTTGGGCTCTCCCGTACTTTTTATTTATTCGTGCACTTGTGACATTTCATTTCCACTCTTGGAAATAAAGATCGAGCCCTAAGACAATGCTTTTTTTTTTTTTTCCCCCATTTGCTTTGTAAACTTAACTTGAATGGAGGTTCAACATTAAAAAAAACCAAACCCAAACCTCCACCAAAGCAAGTTTAGAGAAGTATTTGCTTCGAGGATGGAGAAATAAAAGATAATAAACACAAGCAACTCTCAGGGGCCTGCACTATGACTTCTATTTAAGTAGACAAGATGCTAGGAACCATCAACGGCTGCTCTGCCAAGAATAAACATGGTGTCTTCACTGCTAGTTCTTAGCTTCTGGAAAGGAGCTTCCTTTATGACATCCAGACCAGAGCTGCTACTCCATCCAAAAACCAGCCAACAGTTATTTCACAGTTTATCATGACCTGTATCATCACAGTTTCCATCTCAATTATAATGACTACAGCAAACAGTAAAATTACCTGAGCGATAATTCATGATCCCCCAGCTGATAATATATTCTGCTGATTTTATAGAAGGCTTCAGTGTTATCATTCTTCAATTTGGCAGCAGCTTTCAAGTCACTAATGGCCTTGCTCGGTTCCCCTTCCTTTATGTAACACTCAGCTCGAAGTTCCCGTAGCTCTGCATCCCAAACACAAACCTTGAGAAATCAAAATTAAAGTTTGGTTTTGGTCCATAATACTTCCACTTCTTTTCCTCCCCAACAAAGGAAAAATCCCATTTAATTTCACTTTGCCAACTGCAATAGCATAAGGTTCAAGCTGCATGCAGAGCACATGAAATTAGCATCCCTGCTTCCTGGTGGATGCTGTGATGCACCTGCCCAAACAGAAAACAAAGGCCTAAAAAATTTGTAAATGATGCAATGAGCTCATGCAGGGAGATGAATTAAATCTGCTGGCACTGCTTAAACTGGGAGTCTGTTGAGCCTCCAGGGAAGGATATCAGAATCATCAATTATTATCTCTTCCCAAAAGAACAGGGGTAATGAACAGCAAGCACCAAGCTGTCAGTTGTCCCCTAGAAAGAAGCCTGTGGTTAAGATTCAGCTATGCAAGAATTGACCTTAGAATCCAGATTTTAAAGGTATATACAGAAGTAACAATATCACAGTATTGCAACACTAAATACTTAAAAGGAATTGTCTACTGTAATTTATTTTAGAGAGTTTATTCTGGGGCTTATCATTTGTTTGTAAACAATCATTGTGGAGAAAGAGGCTTTTCTGCTTTTCCACCTCCTCTCCCAATAAACCAGCTGCCATACTTGGGCAGTTTCTTCACCAAAAGCTAGAATGTTGTAAATTCCAAAGCCACTGTCATAGCAGTTAACAGCCTTTTAATATATATTGCTGTATGACACACAAAATGTCCACATGAATGAGTCATTTACACTTACACTATCAGACTACTTTTACTCATTCAGATTCAACAAACACAGATATCTAAGGAACAAGCTGAAAATCCAGATAGCTACATACATTTTTAACTTTGTGATTTTTTAATCTTTTGTTACTTCATTTTCTCAAGATAAAAATTGCCTGCATAGAGGCAATGAAAAAAATTCTAAATTAATAAAACCTACACCTCCTACATTTGCCAAAGCCTTGCCAGTTTGAGAACAACTTTTTTCCCAGCTTCCCCAACAACTGTGAATTGCACAAAAATGGGAAAGTATAATCAACAAAGTTATCTGTAACAGAAGTTTGGCTGAAGTTGTATCTTTAACCTGAACTACAATCTATTGTTTTGATTTTTTTGCAGCTAGTGCTCAACATTCTCCACTCTCCAACTTCATTACGGACTCACAGTACTCAGCAAAACCGAGCCAATTACACCAGGTGTTTTCACATCAGTGAAGAAGTTATTAAACAAAAATACACAGATGTCAGACAGAAGCTCTTACTTCCTTTCACAGTACCATTTGACTTAACACTTACTGCCAAGATTTCATCAAGAAGAGAAATAGCAGCTTCGTAATCCTCTTGCTGGTAGGCAGATAATGCTTGTGAATGCAGGCGCTGTAGCTCATCAGATTTTGTCAGCTGAGTCTGGGCTTCTTTTTCCTCGTTATTGCTCGGATTGGATTTGAGCTGCGAACATTAACAAGGAGAGAGACTGAAACGCCTGTTCAAGGATCTCTTTTTGTCCTATTAATAACCGTATCATGGAGAACTGACTAGAGCTGCAAATGAAGCAAAATTAGCTTTAAAATTCCACTAGAAACATTTCCAACTCCAAACTTTAGGAAAAAAAAAGAAAGTCATTTTTAGCTTCAATACAAGTTGTCAGAAGTCAGAGAAATCTAATTCCTCCCCCCACCACACTTGATAATTTACTACTGGACGTATCATACACAAAAGTTGCTGTCCCCCCATCACCCACTGCAAGCCACAGACCTCTCAATTGTAGCCTAGTTAATTAACTCTCTGCAGACACTTATCAAACACTGGATTCTCCAGCATGAGTAGAAAGTACATCCACACGGCACAATGACCTATCTCACTTTAAGCACAGTATGTAGTTACCAATTAACGACAGAAACAAATGCAACATGGCAGACAGCATTACTGCAAAGCTGCGTTTCTTACCTTTTCCCCAGAAAGCCTTTGCCACAGCAGCAAGTTAAGATGCTACAGATGGAGGAAAGGCTCAACTGGGATCAGCTGGGAATTTACACGCTTGGCTTTGTATGTAGTTTTAATTAAGTCTAAAGTTTTGTCTGTAAAGATTCTCATTTCTCAAGCCCTTCTCTCTGAGCAAGTAGAAGGGCTACATTGTACCTGCCTTCATTGGTTTAGGCAGCTTTGCATTTTCAGAGAAAATCAATAAATGAACCCAAAGTCTCACAGGTAACTCTGCTCCCACCCAAGAAGACAAATATAGGCCAGGAAGAATCTCACCCATTCTCCTGCAAAGCCAGGAAGTAATCAGGAAGATCAATGTAATCTGAATCAGGCACTGGCTTCACACTCATTGCTGATCAGAATGACTGCCCAAGTTTTAAAAAGGCACAGATCGGCAGGGCTTGAATGTATTACTTTTTTTAAATTTAGGTTTAAAAAAATAATAATAAAAACTTGCACTACCTTGCACTTTTGTACACAGAATGCTGACTAAAGTTACTAAGTTCTCAAAGTCATCCAGTACTTTTTCTTTCCTCCTTTACCTCAAAGTGGCCCCTTCCCTTCTTCTCATTAGTAAGTTCTTCAAACACTCATATTTAGTGCTTAAGTCCCTAATGTAATTCAACATCAGCCCTCAGAACTCCTATAACAAAATTTCCCCTGGTTCTAACGCTTAAGTATATGAAAGGAAAAAGCCTAAATGCAATATCAAAAGCATTCACAGGTCCCACCTCTGTTTCACATTCTTCATTTTAGGTCTTTTTGAACCTTATGCAGTTGTTTCATTTTACTCTGGCAAAAAAAATCAAGTTGTACTTAGACCTGAAAATTCTCCTTTCTCCCCTATACTGTCTTTCAGCAAGAGGAGAAGAACACGATCAAAGAGTTTTCTTCTTTGTAGATTGACTCCTAATATTAATCTCAAAAAAAATTTCTTCTGGTTAGAACAGAAGCTCTGCCTATAAACCTCTGATGTTGTGCATTCTTTCTCCCCACAAATCTGGAGCTTGTAGCAGAGACAAATTTCTGCACTTCTAATATTAAAAGTTCCAAGCCTACAAAAATCTCTGAAGTTCTGAATTCTTCAGTTCCAGCTGACTTGTTTAACTTCCCCCTGAATATCTCAGGATTTTCCTCTCAATAATTAAGAGCTTTTCCTATGGACAAGCTTTGTACTTCCATTTAAACTTATCTCATGGTAATGCTGCACTCCAAAGACACACGGTATGTTTCTTGTAATTTGGAGCAAAACATCAGCAGAATAGGAAAAGCAATGTTACAATCATACAGACAATTCCAACAGTAATAAAGACCATTTGAGTGAAACATCCTAGATAATGTTAGTTAATACAAACCGTCCAGTTAAAGAAAGGGAAACTTTTCAAGCTATCATTCACAATAAAGTCATTAAGCGTATCATTAAAATAGACACTCAGAAGCTCTTAAGTAATCAGTGTATTGCTACGATGTTTTAATCAGTAATCTTAACTAAAGCAAAGATGCCTGATCATTCCGCTCCCAGAAAAAAAAGCTGGAAATGCAGCTGTTTTGATACTCATTTTGGCTTACTTCCCAATTTTCTCCGTCTTTTTGCCCTGTGATCAGAGGACCGTCACATCACTATCAATAATGAATCACCTTTCAATTATTCCTCCTTTTCCTGTGGAGCAATAAGCTTGGAGGTGACAACTCCGAACAACTGCTTGGAATAACACCACCAAGTGTGCTAGACTTCCAAGAAAGGAGCAAAGTATTAAAGAACCCCTTCAGCTGAATTTAACGCAGGTCTAAGGCAAACCCGACGCTCCTCCACATGCTTCATCAATGGCCTCAAAGCACAAGGTCAGAAGCTATGCTCTGCTCAGCTCTGCTGGACAACCCACTGCTACTGGTGAACGTGTTCTCAGCACAGTAACCTTCACTCTTAAGGTTTACTACATCTGGATCAGAACAATAAATTAGCTGCAGTTTACGCTGCAGCAACAAGAGCTAGCCATGTCTTAGCAGCTTTCAATCACTACCACTCCTCTGCCAAACCTGCACCTATTTCCTCTACAGAAAACAAATGCCAGTAAACACAAATGGCTTTGTTACTGGAAGTAATTATCACAGATTTACTACTATAGTTGATGCTTTATTTTCTCCCCTTTACTGAGACAAGGCTATAAACACTACGTAAAAACCTGCATTTCCCACCACAAGTAAGCAAGATTAAAGAAGAAAAAAAAAAAAATCATGCCTACTCAATTTATCAAGTTGAGCTTTAAAAGCATTCACACGTATCTGTCTTTCTCCCCATTACTCTCAGTGAGGAAGCTGGCTTCCTCCAGAACTTTAACTTAAGGACTCAACTCAAAACTTCGCGACATCACCTTGCTGCACCCAGGACACTAGGAAGAGATATTAATAGTTTGCTTCATGAAACCCAGCATTTTCTTAGCATCTACAACGTGCTTCGATCGTTTCTATTCAAAGTAGGCAGCCTTGGAATGGCTGCCTCACGTTAGACGTCAAACGTCAAGTATTTAAATGTTTTCTTACAGGGGAAAAGCATTTTAACACGCTAAACAATTCATGCTGGTTTTCAAGAGCAACATGACTGCCCCCTTCACTGTATTTCATAAATGACTTTTCTAACCGTGCATAGAAGTCACACCAGCCACACACAAGGCTACACGAGAAACACAACACAGGTCTACTTCCGAAAAATATTGTTAATATAAGGCCACTGATACAGCCAAACTGTTATGTCAGCAGCAACAAAATGCTGACGCAATACCCACGTTAAACTACACGGGATCCATTTCGATTTTGTGTGTTGGATGCTGCTGTCCTGAGGATTCCACGTGCCGCTCTGAATTAGTGTATTTTGATGTGTTGCGCCTCTGGGCATCTTACAATTACGTTTTATGTATCAGCAATATGCTTTTTACTTAACAAAGCTTTACAACATTGTCTGTTGCCATGTTAAAAAAAGGATCCCCAAACACAGAACATCGTTACAGGACACAGAGCTGGAGATTATGAATGTGGAGCAAGCGCCTCCTGCCTGTTAAGTTTAGTAAGAACTCTGCACTTCAGGATCTTTTCTTCAGAAGTATAGGGAAGTTACAAAACACGGCTTAGCTAATTCAATGGCTTACCATGACCTGTCTTGCTTTCCAGCTACAGAGTCCTACATCTTCCTTTGCAATGGCTCATTAATGATACAGGACATTCTAATGAAGAACAGTTATAACAATCTTGAGGAAAAAAAAGCCAACAACTCAAAACCCTTACTCTCTAAGAGTACAGATTAAAGATACACAGGTAATTCATCTGTGGCATTTGAGTATCTTATGATGTATTATAAACAGACACTATGAACTTGAAAAAACTCTTGCATACTATTACTTAAAAAACAAAATATTCTTTAAAATCCCCAGATGTTATAGACACACTGTTTCTATACCTTGCTTACAGTGGTCCACTGCCACTAATGCAGGCATACATCTACACATTCTAAAGGTGTTTTCTTTCCTTGTTTTGCACACAGACAATGAAAAGAAATTGATTAGGCTTGTGAAAAACATTCTGAGTACCCAAGGAACCTCCATGGTTTGTGTTATCTAAGATCAAGAGAGCCACATACTCAAGGACAGCACACAAAGGAAAGCTCTGCGCTGGCAGAGCAATATATTAAGTAGCACAGCTACGATGTTAGATGGAAAAAGGGAAAGAAATATTTAAATACCCTTTATTCCTCACCGAGGAAGCTACAGATGATCACAGCACCAGAGGAATGTATCTGGAAACAATCTAATGTTACTTGGACCTGGTTACCAGAGAGCTTCAAATACCCAACCTGAGACTGCCTAATTAACTTACTCAAATCAGGTTAAGTTGCAGTGCTGCAAGATGGTCTCCTCCACCTACATCCAAAATACTATTACTGCACATACCAACCAACCACGAAAAACTGTTGTCCAGTGTATTCTGCTGCAGCTAACTGCTTTTCTAGATTAGAAAACAATTTGCAGGGGTACAGTGCTCAGTCACCTGGTCTTGGCTGACATCTAGTGGAGCTGGAAGCGGTACCTTCAGTTTCCAGCTTTTAAGTGCTTATACTCAGCAGGGAGACAGAATTGCATTATTTAGGACACCTGAATTTACAGTATTTATTGCAAGAAACTGCAACTGTGAAACTCAGCCAGTCTAAAAAAAAATAAAGAAAACTTAAAAGAAATGTAACAACTTGGTCCTTGTTTTTTTCCACACTTTCCACAAGACTAGGCAGAAGTTCTGTTCTATTTTTGTGTCTTCCATGGAATTCAGCAATTCAAATGCTTCTCATTTTCTCTAGGACACAAGCAGGGTCACAGACAACATTGCAAGGCTTATACAAAATGCTGCCAGTACTTGCATCACTTTTGTCACCTTTTCAGGCCTTCCATCAACTAACATATGTCAATATTCATTTTTCAGTAAAAATTACATGCTTAAAATAAATATTCCAGGGCTTTCATTAATTGAGGCCTTAGACGTGAGTGCCAATGTGCCCACAGATCTGTCCTGTTGACTTCTAGTATCAGAAACTACTATCCCAAACTAAAGGAACTTGATACTAAAGCACATGAATACTCAACCAAAGTTGGAGTTCATATTCATATACTGTGAGCAATGACTTTCTAAAGTAACTTAAGGACCTCTGCCTAATCTCCATTCCATCCCGGGCACTCTGAACACAAGAATTTGACCCCTCTGCTGACACTTGTTTAAAGTTTTATCACCCTCTAGGTTCTAGACTTCCAAACTGGTACCTGATGTGTAAAGGAAAAAGCTAAAGGGCTTCTAAAGATTAGTAAATTGGGATTCTGTATCACTAGACAGGAAAAAAAAAAACAACAACAACAAAGCTGACCCATGTAAGGAACTTCATCAGCTTGGTGCATCTGTTGGCCAAAAGGAGAGGTTTCCAGAAATGCAGTATTGCTTAACATGTCAAGGCTTAAGTCTGAATCACACTCTCTGTCCAAACCTCATGATTCATTCCAGCCAACAGGCAAGTAGAGTAGCAAAAAGCCAAAGCAATCCAATAATAACTCATGAAGGGTGGGGTCTCAAGAGGCTCTGCTCCCAAAAGGAGTACTCCCATCCATTCCAGGCAGGCATTCCCGCTGCGGGCTCTCACACTGGCATTGCCTCACAAGGCAGCCAGTACCCACATGCCACAGGGGGTAGAAACATCTCAACAGAGAAACTACTCTGCTTGGACATCGTCTAACTTTAAAGGGGCTTAGGGCACTCACAAAACTTTTCCCACTTACTATAAAACTGCATAGAAAGTATTTAAGGGTATGATTTTTTTTTTTCTTTTCACAAGTATACACTAAAGGATAATTTTACTACTGTTAAAGAATAGTTTCAATTATTCTTTTAAGTTCTACACAAAACCACTGCTGCTACAGCTGGTAAAGTCAATCTGTCATCCTCCACCCTGTTTAGATGGGCTGAATTTTTCTTACTCTTTCTCTTCCTCAGAAATGACTGCATCCCAAACTGCTGAGATCCCCTTCAAGGAGCACGACTCCAAGAGGAGGGATGGGAAGAAGCAGGACAAAAAAAAAAAAAGCAACAACAACAAAACACCAAGCTTTTTAGAGTCTCCACTGGGATTCAACAGACTTTTGGAATAGGGCAGAGGAAAATGGCATTTTACAGGTGGCTCACTACACCAGTTACCTTGCAGTTCTGGTACGCACAGAAAGCAACACTGGTGACACTGACTCATGATGCCAAGCATTATACAGGGAATCACAAATCACCTCGCTCCTACGTGTCTGTTCTCGAGTAGTCCAAGTAAAATTGCTCTCCTCAGTTTCCACACTGTGACCTGGTTTCTCCAACTCAGAAGTAGGGAATAATTTTAAAATCTGATCTACTCCCTTGAAGTTAACACCTGACCCAAACAAACAAGCAATCTCTGGTGTGAAATCACACAAGAGATAACACACCTACTACCATTCAAAGGCATACAATCTACTTCAAAGAAGGCTGGCTTTACCACAAAAAAGCCCATCTCATCTACACAACCTCTTCCTTAGGAAAAAACACTGACGGTAAGAACTGTCACATTTAACCCCTGCAATTCATTTATGTAAGCATATGACATCCTGGGGAACCCCTACTCTAGGTAACATCCTGAAATCCTGCAGGGCAAAGAAAGCGGATTATTTTTCTTCAAATTACGACTTCCCCTTCAGTGAAGGGGAACAGATGGGGTGGAGGTCTGTGTTGTTTTTTAAATACAGCATTTCCACCCCGTCTTTGAAGAAGTTGAGCATCATGGAGACCCAAACATATGACCAGGCTGCCACATGCCTACTGACTTAAAGTGACTGTTTGCAGACTTCGAGCCTATGCACTACTAATGCAGAGGGGCCCACATTTTTCTCCAATTTAGTTCCAGATTTAGACACAAAAGTTCGCTGATGTACTCCATGCTTACCCAGAATGAGGGCATTCTGGTTACCTGATATGAGCCGACAAAGACAGGCTAGAGGGCTGTTCAGATCCTGACCTACGTTGACTCAGCTAAAGAGCAGAACCATAGATTACACAGTCTCTTTACAGGTAAACCACAAAGTTTTAGGTATCTGAGTCCACCGCCAAATTCTAGCCTAAAAGCTATTGAGATCCCACGGGCATTTCTTTGTGCTGTATTTGCCCTAGTGGTAGAAGGAACTTCCATTTCAGGGTATAACTTACTCCTTATGGCTTCTTGACTGGTGACTTAAAGCTTCCTAGTGGCTACTATTTACATCGCCCCTATCACTTTTGGTAGCAAAGATAGGGTCTGGATGTACAGGTCTTGAAATAATTTAGAAAGCTATTCAATCCCTAACAGCTTTCCTTCTTCTCTCCTCCCCTCTCATTTACAAAGTAAACCCAAAGCAGCACAGGATGTTAATAAATTTCACAGTATTGTGACTCTAACTTCTTCTCATCTTCAGATTAAATGCAATTTCGTATTTAAATGCAAACATACTGCCACAGTATATTAGGAATTTTAGACACGCAGAGAACTGGTAGAATAATCAGACTATCTGAAAGACTTGGAATAAACCAAGGGAAATCTCTCAAAGATATATGTATTCTACTTAAAAGATCCAAGGTATGTAGGATAACTTAATCCCCTCCTGCATATGAATGTTAACCTATTACAAAGGGTTACTCTAATGTTGGGTTATTTTGCTTGAATATACTGCACTTAACTGAAAATTGTGCTCTTCAAAACAGACTGCTTGCCACATTCTCTAAGTACATTGGCAATATTGTTCATAGAACCAAGCAAACTGGAATGAGGACTTAGGACCAATGGGGTATCTTAGTAAGTCAGCTTCTGAGAAGAAACTGTTCCACATCAGATTTGAAACCTGACTAAAGACTGGAACTATCTGACTGACCAAAGGCAGCATCTGAATTTTTGCAGCTGGTTTGGAAGAAGGGTACTTGACAGTTGTCTGGAAAAGCTTTTCCATATGTAGCATTAAGCAATGCTTCAAGAAACAGTAACTGCAAAAAGATGCGCACACAGAATCAACACTGACATCACGAAACTGCTATTGTAGCACCCGTGTCCTCAGTTATCAGAGCTGAACATTCTCCCACATTCACAAGCAGCACGGCTACGCTGCAATCAGACGTGCTGCTGCAGACCACACACTCCTAAGAAACTTCAGCGAGGAAGCAGCAGCAACCAGAGAAGCCATTGCTACATGAATTTCAGAATAAGCTACTGCAGCTTTGCTACAAACACAAGACTGGTACATTTATGGATCACTCTTGTGATTTTTAGGTGGGCAACATTCAGCTGTGTTTGTATATAAGCTCAGGACACTTCCTGATCATTAAGAGAAAATATTGCCAACGCATTTATTAAAGATGGAGAACTCCTCTGCAGATGAGAAAACATGCAGATGCATGCCATTGGAATTCACAGATTTGAACAGCTTAGTGACTAAATTAAGAATCCGGGTTCCTTCTGCAATCAGTGAAAAGGGACAGGAACCTTCAAAGGTTGATCCATGAGGCCCTCAGTGATCTCCCAGGGTGACCTGAATACAGCGATGTAACGCAGGGTTCAATTGCGTACTCTGGGTTCCATGTCACTTATCCTTTCCGAGTGAAGACTGCTCCCTAGTACAGGCACCATCAAGCAGAATCACAGAGTGCCAGGCACACAAAAAAAGACTTTTCAAACTGCTACGCTACTTCATGCAACACCTTCTGATGTCATCTTCATCGCTGCACTGCAACTTTATCACTGCAACTTCTTTCATACAAGGTAGCTTAGCTACAATATCTTTAAAGACCAGGAAAGAAACTCAGGCATACACACACATACGCTCTAGCGCATCAGAGCACGAGACCTTGGCTCAGAACCCAACCTTCAAAGCAGTGACATAGTTCAACTTAGGCCTCCAACTTACCACATTTTTAAAGTCATCCTCTGCTTCATCAAATTTTCCTTGCTTGAGCAATAAGTGTCCTCTCTGTAATCTTGCCTAAAATGAAACATAATTTCATTTGATTTACAAATTCAGCAAAGTATGAAGAGAAGCTTAAGTTTCCTTTAGCAGGACAAAACCAAGTTTCATTTTTCCACAGCTGACAAGCGGAAACAGAGATCACAACATCCATTCTTTGCCTTCTCAATTTGAGTGTTCTTATAAGGCCTCTTTGATGGCCAAGAATCACTCTGCACCAGAGCTGATGGCCAAAAAGCAGCCAATTCTTATGAGCAGCTGCAACGCATGGAAAGAACTCATCTGCAGAGTTGCACAGAAAGTGAATGTTTACCTTACACCATTTTCCTGATTATAATCACTTACAGATTTTAAGAAATGAGCAAAATAATAATAAACAATACCCACATTTAATTCTTCCACTAAACTTTCAGAATAATAGAAGCTACATGAAAAGACAAGTCAATGACTTAAGACTCAAGATTTTGACTTTTGATAAGAATATTTTCATATAAAAATGAATTTAACATTTGCTCCTTCATTGTAAGCTATACAGGACCTGCCACGGCCCATAGAAAAGGGAGACGAGAGAATCAGATGGAGAAGACTCCAGCTTCAGCCTCCAACTAGTGAAGCAGCCTCCACATACAGCAGACTGAAGCGAGAAAAGGGTAAGTAAATCAGAACTTGCAACAATCCCATAGGAAAGCTGTGAGTTTAGGACAGTTCCTGTGGAAAGGGGATGCCTCTCATCAAATGCTGAATAAGAGAGAATAAAAATGGAGGCATCTGTGCACGCTCTTGCCCACCCCTCTCTCAAAGGGTACAGCCTTGGTGACTGAGGAGAAAAACCACACGTGAGAGAAGGAAGTGTTTAGCACAAATCCATGAGGAATGTGAACTTAATAAAAGTACTGTTGTTAGAATAACTGGCTAGACTGTACTCAGCATAGTTACAAATTCAAGCACATATACCATTACTATTATTTTATCCTATTCAAAGCCTTCCAAGTCATAATGTATTTTCTATTCCTGTTTAGCAAAACCTGAAAGAACAACCTTCTCCGAAGCAGGTTTTTTTTACGCTTGAACAATTTTCAATTCCAGTAATACTTACTGATGTGAAGTCCTGCTTTAATTCAACCACTTTACTTAAATCACGAATTGCCGCTTTAGATTTGCCCATGGCTAAGTACACCGTGGCTCTTCTGTAATAAGCAATGTAGTTATCAGAGTCTCCCTCTGCAAGGGAACGGACAGGAATCAGAATATTATCTCAAAGCAACTGAAAGTTTGGGTACAACAAAACTGTAATGACTAAAAATATATATTATTTTCGCTTTAAGCCACTGGGAAAATAGTATTTATCAACAAAACATAGTACTTGTAACATTATCTAAGCAGTATTTTCTATGCAGTTGACAATAACAGTAAAGACTACAGAAACACAGTAAATGCCAAATAATTAAGAGTACTGAAGGTGAAACACGTACGAGTTTTTCAGCTTTGTACAGGGAAACAGCCACTACATACTAACCCTTTATCTCCAGCTGCAGGCCTACATTTGAAAGCATGTTAATTCATCACTCTCCATCCCAGCACCTGTCCATCACACAGGATGCAAGCCCATAATCCCAAAATGGCCAATATGTTAGTCCAATGTCATCACACACAGATAAACCCTTCACACCATCCACTGAAACAGCAGCAACTTCTTTAATATTTAAGGGGGCACCAGCACCCCCTTTCAACAGCAGACAAATGCACGTACATCACTAAAACCTGAACGCTAGCTTCAAGGCCCACACATTCCATGTTGCCTGCTGATCAAACTTGAAGATCCAGCAATTTTATTACTGTCTAGGCTAGAAGAGTGTTATACCCTTCCAGAAAGCAAACATTAGTCTCTGAAACCAAGAAGAACTTTTTAAATATTTTCTGAGGCTGGTGAGACACTGCAACAGGTTGCCCAGAGGGGTTGTGGATGCTCCATCCCTGGAGGTTTTCAAGGCCAGGTTGGATGGGGCCTTGAGCAACCTGGTCTAGCAGGAGGTGTCCCTGCCATGGCAGGGGGATTGGAACGAGATGATCTTTGAGGTCCCTTCCAACCCAAACCATTCTATGGTTCTCTCTGCAGAAATTCAAAGAAACAGGTGACAGTTACTGTGGGCTCTCAAGGAAAGGTAACTTCAACCACCCAAACAACCAAATGCAGAAGAAGACAGTGAAGTTTCTACTGTGCTATTAAAAAAAAAAAAAAAAAAAAAGAATTGTCAATCCAGAATTTGTAGGCAAAAAGCATCCATATCTGAGGAACAAAAAAAGCAGCTATTTATCTTCCTAGTCTCATCTGAGGTTAAAGTTGAACTTCAAAATAATGGAACAAATAGCATGGCCAAAAAGTCTTATGGTCAGTAGCTGGGCTTCATAGCTGGCTAGCTCTACCACCAAAATACCAGTTCAGTTCTTACTGGAAAAGGTATTTGCACTCTTCCTTCACAACATCTTGGCCATGGCAATGCTAAATGCCCAATACCAAAATTTAGTCATAGCCCCCATGCTGTATGCCACCTTGTATGCCAGCATTATAGACGTCAAGTAAATTCAAATGTTACTACCTTTAAAAAGAAAAAAAGAAAACAATTTGGTATCAGGTCCTACTGCACGCAACAAAGTGTGCAGAGCAGGCACAAATCAGTAGCTGAAATTAAGGAACTTCATTCATACACAAAGGATTAAAGATAGGAAAGAGCTAATGCAGGAAGCACATCCCAGCACCAGATGATGACCTTTCTAAGAGAACATCATTTTGCCTCAGTTCCCCAGTAACGGCAACAAATAGCAACTGACATTTCCCCAGAGAAAAGGCATAAGCCATCAGCTTGATGGGATCAAAGAAAGAGTTAAAATTTAAACGGAAGAGAGAGGAAATGGACAGTAGCTTGCTTTCATTTTGGATGTTTGCAAAAAAGAAAAATATGCTGGCTGAGGCAAGACAAGAAGATCTATTTACCTCATAGTCTACAATGATGCAGCACAGGTAAAAAAAAGGATTATATAAACTTCTTGTTCCCTCCTCTACAAACACAGTGGGCAAATCGTGCTTAAAATCCTTTCCAAAAGTCAAAATACAAGGAAGAAAGAAGTCTGATGGAAATTTAGGCAATCAGGCTCAAATCAACACCCAACTAAGAATCTCAGCAAGGTCAAACAGAGGTGGTCATGCCATAGTTACACCAGCTGCCTGAGCACTGGCAAACCCTCCGGCAAAGCAGAGGGTTTCACCCCGTGAAGGCACCTCACTATCCATCCCACCTCACACCACTGCCTCATGTGCACCACAACCAGCACTTGTACGGCCACACGCTAAACTGGACTTCCCACCAAATCCAAGTTAAACCTTGCCAACCAACATTCAAGGCATAAAACATGTTGTAACACTAACTCTGCTCAGACCCCACAGGCATGCTTCAGCACAGACACACGAGACAAAAGCAGTAACAGGCCACCTCTTGGTGGAATGAGGAGCTTCCGTAGCACCGAACAAGAGGTTCCCCCCTCCACTCCCTTTCTATAAGTGAATTTGACCGTAGAGAATTCACACAAAATATTAATAACTCAGTATCAGCAGACATTTCATTTATATATTATTATTGGACAAAGGCATAAGTGGAAAAGTCTCAACAGTGAGACCAGTTACTGTGTAACACCTTGGTGTTCCCTGAGAAAGTGCTGCACTTGTACACCTTATAACAAAATCCAGAACCTTAAAAAAAAAAATTTTAAAACATACACATTAACATATATATATAAAAACATACATACTGAGAAATTGTAGTGTTAACAGACACTAACCTGTATTGGTGCTGTCTACCTCTATGCCTCAATTTAAAGACTTAAACCAGCAAAGTTGCTTTAAAAATTTACAGAAGCAAACATTGAACTCCCGAATTTGTTGAAAATGCAGAACACCAAAACAAGAACTCACTAGCTGAAGATAAGAGAGGGATAATTAATATACTCTTCACTACCAGTACAGTATCTCAAACTTGCAGCATCCATTTCAGTGAGATTACCCACTGCAGTATTTTTTTCTTTTTTTTTTTTAGAAAGACAGACTATTTTAAGTGTTTGACTTTAAGTTGCTGGACAAGGAAAAAAAAAAAGGATAAATTCAACCTTTCAAAGACATACTTCAAAAGAAAAAAAACTAAACAAAGATGAAATTGGATCTTGACAGGATAAGATGCAGGAAGTACCCCATCAAACAATACCACAGTCAATTATAATTGCTCCCATACAGCTAGCTGGCAGAACAGCAGTGACTCAAGTGTTCAGGTATCATGTAGTTGATTTAGCAGTTTCTTTTATCAAAACCAAAGCATAAATATTCTACTGTATCTCTGTTGGCTCCTGTCCAACTTTAAACTGCTGCATAAAGGTGCCTCAACTCATGGAATACAGTTTGCAAGAAAGCAGGATCTGTCATGAAGCAAATAGTAGAAAAAACAAAACACAGTAACCGAAGGTATTTCAGTGCAAGAGCCACTTTCCTGAGATACATACCTATAGCTGCATGGAAGTGGGACAAAGCGTCTGCTAGCTGGCCAGCAGCCAATAACTTCTTTCCCATTTCAAGTTGTTTTTCTACTTCTGCATTTATTCCACATTCAGCTCCTTGAAGAAAAACATAGATCAAGGTTTTGAATGACCGGTTTGACTATACCAAGTGCACACAGTGATAATCCAATACAAACAACAGTCACTGATAGGAGGCCGAGATCACATCTCCCCGTACTAAAACAGCCTGCAGCCTAATAACCACATAGCATGTCTTCCTCACACCAAAAAGGATGTTGAAGTAAGTAGATAAACACTTAAAAGTACCACGCTGTCTATTCCTGTCTATACATTCAGTAACATGCTTTTTATACATCAAGCTTTTTACATTCTTTGCCATTTTGGTTTCTTGCTTCTTCTCTAGCCTAAAGCTTTGATCACTGAGTAGTCCAATCTCCTCTAAAACAACAAAGCAAGCATTGGAGAAAGAAAACCAAGAACCAATACCTCCCACTCATGACCCCCCTCCCGCCCCCAAACAAAAACAACAAAAAAAATCCCAACAAAACTGGAAAACAAACCCACCACATATTTCCCTGGCTTTGCAAGTATACTAGCGACAAATCAGATATGAAACCGCAGACAGACTGAAGCTGAACATGCGCTCAAAGAAAAAATTCGTAAGCTTCATCCCCCCTGTTCCTCCCCATTTATGAGTATCTGAAGCCTTTCAAAACTTGTCAGCTTGAAGCGGCATCCCAGAAGCGGGCTGTAAATTACTTTTTGATAAACCTGCCCATCCACCTAAACATGGCATCCAGTTTTCACAGAGTCTCAAATATCTAAAGGAATGTCCTTGTTTCACATTTAGTCACATCAGGATAGCTCCAAGAATAGATTTTCTACAATAAGATGTAGGTACAATAGGTACAATAAGATGTACCTATACTATTCAGGGTCTTTCACACACATTCAGTACAGATTTACAGTTACATAATACTTGAAACAGGAAAGTCAACTTTTTCTTGAAAATACTGAAGATAATAAAGGAAATTAGAAAGGTGCCCATTAATAGTAGACAGGTTAAGCAACAAAAGCAGGAGGAACATGGATAGAGAAATAAGGCAAACAGTGAAGGACTGTAGGTTCCCTGCAAAACAAGACTAATTACTAGACATGCATTAAAATTTGGCTCCGCAAGTGCTGAATATCATACATTGATGTGGAATCTGCAGAAGCAGCCTATATAGTCAGTGTAACTATGATGAAGAGTGACATTTACCGTAACTACTCAGGAACGCTGCACACCAATAGTTGGGCTGTTTATTCATACAAATCTACTGCTTATTCATTTTCTGGCTGTAGGTAAACAATTGCTTTAAATAAACAAGCCCCCAGTAGGCATCTGAAACTGTTAACAAAGACACAGGAGTCTAAGGAGTCAAATTCTGTGTAAGCTATTTGGGTACCTGTTCACTCTTTGATCTGGGAACGAACATAAGGGCTGAAGTTCAAACCCATCAACCCCACAGAGCTCTTTCGAACAGACAGGCAGTTATCAGGGAGCTAGATACCAAGGGCCTCACACTATAGCTGAAGAAGCTTTGGATACTTCAATAAGAAACTAAACTTTTGCAAGAGATATGCAATCATACTATTTATTTTTAAAACTTCCAAGTATTTTAATGTTATTTCTAAACCCTGCCTAATTGTTATTTGTTCACCAAGGACCTCAGAAGACCACACACAAAAGCCTCAGTTGTCAAATCAAATTAGATATTCTGGATAAATTCAGAGTCTGTAGTGCTGGCACTGATGCAAGAATGGAACAGTAAAAAAAAAAATCCCAAGAACAAATCCAACCACAGAAACCAGAGCTATTCCTAGATAAGAATTGCTACTAGCCCTGACAAAGGAAGTCAGTCATAAGGCACAGGAAAAATAAGCAGGTGCAGATAACCTGTTTTTCCAGTTCAAATGAACTATAACTTCCTGGTAGGGCTTTTGTTTTATTAGAAAAATGGTGCTAATACATGGGTACCCAAGTATAATAACTTCAGCTGTATCCTCATATAATCAGTCACACCCACAGTGCAAAAAAAGCTTAAGAAAGCCCTCCAACCTGAAAACATTCACATTTGTCTACAGCCTCCTCTTTTTCCCCTGTAGAATTTCCTCTTACTTCAAAGAAAGAAAGAAAAAAATCATATCCCCAAACTGGGTAACAGGACTATGAAAATAAGCACAACTAGTTCTCACTGTGTATCAGAGACAGAGTTGTTTCAAAGACCAAGTAGAAACGTTCATGTTACTAATTGCAATGTTCTAAACTTTTTTTTTTTTTACATAAAAGAGCATGACAAGACAATAACCAAGCAAGTGGGAAATCCTGCGCTTTTTGATCAGAATGACTCTGTGTTCAGAATCTTAGTTTGCAAAGCTACCAAACCAAAAAGCCACCTCCTATCCCCTCAAGTATCATTTGCTATTTGGGGTGAGAAAAAAATCCCTCCCAAACTCAGGAAAGAAACATACAGTGTGGGGGTAAGAGAAACACTTAAGGTTAGCGGTCTGACAATAATGAGCTGAGTTCTGTACACTCAAAGCCTGTTTCTTCTTCCCCTTAGTACATTTCCTTGCTTTTACTACTAGGAAGGATGTATCTTCCCAAAAGGTGACTTGTGTCAAACAGGAGCTTATTCAGCATAAGTCAGGGTACTTGAAGAGAAGAATTCATGACATCCAACAGTAGCGGCTGAACTGCAACCTGCCACATCACCAAGTATTCAAAAACTTTTTTACTGAACTCATTTACCTGCCAGATACAAATTAGTATTCATAGACAGACTGAAGATAAAAAGTTAATACTGGCTGACTGTGCTACGGATTTATGAATCAGATGGCACAAGGCAGACTCCTATTATAAAGACAGCAAAATACAAATTTAAATGTGAATATGGACAGCGTTGGGTTCAAAGACCAATAATTGGGGCGGGGGGGATCCAGATACTTAAATACTGTAACCTCCTTAAATTCCCTGACTACATAGTCTGGAAAATGAACTCATGAACTATAAGTTTAGTAAGTTCAGTAAATAAGACTCAGAGTCATCACTTTTCATTCTACATTACTGTCCATCTTTCTTAACTGAAGTTAAGAAAACATACCCAAAATTAGGAAATGTGGCTTTGCTAAGACCACATAGCCATTAAGCCATATCCTTGAAACAGGCTGACAACTGCAAATAAAGAATCCTCAGCAGAAGCATCACTGCCACAGCCTTAGGGGAAAAAAAAAGTATACTTTGACCATAATTACTATTTTTCCTCTAATACTGCCAGAATACACATCCAAAAAAGCAATTTAACTCCACAGTATGTCATCTTTTACTGCACAGCATCTTTGACACCATGCTCCTGCACCCACTTGGCCAGCTGAAGTATTCATTAGTTTAGTTTAGTACACCAACTGAATTTCTTATGTCAAATCCAGGTCACCTATTCTGACTATTGACAACTTCAGTTCCACTCCAACCTACCACTGTGAGTTCAAGAACATTCCTCGGGTGAAACACTGACTACATACATAGTTGTATAACCAAGTTGTAAGTTTAACAGGAGCCTGTGAATAGAAGTTTGACCATACAGGTGTTGCTGACAGCATACTCTGAAAGTAAACAGGCTGGACAAAGTGCACATAAGCTTTTCTGCTGAACTTCAAATCCTAAGGGTAGGAGAAAAACAAAACAGAAACGAAAACCACAGCAACAAAACAAAAACTACACACACCACACACCTGTCAAAAGCCCCAGTGAATTTATAGCCTGGCACTAATAATGGCTGTGGCAGAGAACAACTACCGAAAAAGCCTCTGAACTTGGGAACTGCACAAAACTCATAATTGAAGTGAGAAATTCAAAGCCAGCACGGAAGTGGCCAATTCTGTCATGCTGTTGCACTGGAGGACACCAGAACATTTTGGAGACCTCACAGCAGCTGGCACTGGCCAGCAGGCTAAGGGAAACGCAGGGCAGACCAGACTATACCTTACACAGCACCGCCAGGAACTCAGATACAACCAGACGGCTCCCAGCTGTGGCGGTGCCCTCATTACACACCCTTCGCAGCAGCCTTGACGAGATGGCAGTTCTGTGGCTCCCTCTTCCTCACAACCCTTCCAGAAACACTCCCCCC
>VZZY01008069.1:59689-70331 GCA_013400335.1 Eurystomus gularis
ACATCTCACTTGCAAGGAAAGGCTGAGAGACCTGGGGCTGGTTGGCCTCGAGGAGACAAGGCTGAGAGGGGATCTGATCGATGATCATAAATATCGGAAGAGTGGGTGTCAAGAGGATGGGACCAGTCTCTTTCCAGTGGTGCCCACTGATAGGACAAGGGACAACGGGCACAAACTGGAACACAGAATGTGCCCATCTGTGTCTGTATCTTACTGTGCATCTCTTTGCCCACTCCCTCCTACCACAGCCAGGCTTCTCTTTGGGCAAGGAGGGCTTTGCTCCAGGCCTGGGTTTAGCCTGTCCCAAGAGCACTCTCCAGGTGCTGGCAGGCCTGGAGAAGGACACAGGCTCCTTGCCCCAAGCCAGCCGAGGAGTGAAATAGCTCACATTGGGGCTAGTGAATTGAGTTAAATGCTGTCAATACAAAGGGCCACCTTTTGGGGTGTGACGGTTGCTGTGATCCTTTGTTCTTCAAAGACTATGTCTGGACTACTCAAACTGTAGAAAAATTGGGCAGTAAGTCACAAGTGAATGGATCGTGGTTCTTTATTGCTGTCTGGCCTAGCCATAGGGCAGAAGGGAGGTGCCATTTCAAACTGTGCTTGATTGTCCATGGGACACAGTCCTCTTTTCCACTGAGAGCAAAGCCAAGGTAGTCAGCATGGCCTTAACTGCATGCTGACCTCCAGGCATGCCAACAAAGTCTTCAGGAATTTACTGGACTGCAGAAGAATTGATGTGACTTAGCAGAGCACGGTATTTTCACGCTAGCATTTGACACTGCATCTGTAAACTCAAAGCAAAGCCTATGTAAGAGAGCCTGCAGTCTAACACATATTTTTGGAGATCTCTTTTCCTTTGTTTTGATAATGAAAATAAAGTCTGTTCTTATCTACTACAGAAAAACTAGTCTTGTATGTGCCTAGTTGTTCATTGTTTGAAATTATCTGCCTAGTGTTTTTGGATAAACAATATTAGGGACATATTATACCCCATCAATGTGGGAAAAAAAAAAAATCGGGGGAAATTTGCTGAGAAAGTGAAAAACTCAAGGTTTGAAGTCTTACTTGACGACCATAGAGATTTCACTCTGCAGGTACGGTCACATTACCTTTCTCACCTGAGATGATATAATTTACAAGCTTTCTTGAAAGATCAAACTGAAAGAAAGAAAAGTAAGCTTTCAACGTTTCATTTGGGACATGATGCTTCAGAGGTATCACCTTGAAATTTGATGGGCGGAAGACAGAGTAAGAACTTGAAATAATATGAGAAGCGATAGAGATATAAATAATTGATGATATTCTAAAGGTGTCAGCATGAGGAAGAACATGACAACTCTGTAGCACTATGGATAAGACAAAACATGAAAGCCTAAAGCTGAGCTGAGCAGAAGGTAATCACTGTTACAGTAAATGGATTCCTTTGATTTACCTGAGGAAAAAACTATGAGACCAAAGCCAGATAAAATTAATATGAAAGGGAGTTTACACCCCAAACCTTCTAAGATTACTCATAGTAAGGATGATTATACACTTAATGGGCTGTTAATAACAAGATTAGGAGAAAACGATCTGAAGAAAACTTAGCACCTCATAGTGGAATACCAAGCATAAAGATTCAAGAATCAAATCCCTTAAAGCAAGCTGGAAGTAGCACGCGTAAAGCATTAAGTACCTTTTTGAGTAGATGCTTGACAAGCTCTTGGTCCTGAAATACTAAGTCAAGGACAATATTTCAGGCTGACATGGTAATGTAAAGAACAGTGTGTCCTGTCAACACTACAAAATGATCTGAGTTGAAGAACTTTTTCTCCCAGGTTTCTACTTAATATCTAAATAATATATGTTTGGGGATCTATGATAATCAAGGATTTATGACTTGTAGGTACTTTTACACGTACTCTCTTGTGCAATTTCAGAAGCAGAAGAGAAGAACGACTTGAAAGGACAGATGCACATGACATGCCAACCTTATATTTCAGAATTCGAAAAACAGCAAAGCAATAGAGCTGTCATGCAAAAAGTCTTTGAAATGGCCTCATCAAAATTAGACTGGTATGAGAAACAGGTTTCTTCAGCAGTCTTGGGTTTTGGAATGAAAGGGTGGATGGCAAAGTCAACAGTAATGCTCAAAGTGCTCAAAAGAGAAAACCAAGGAATTTTTTCCAAGTCACTGATGGTGATAGGTGTACTAACAGCAGAGGGCGGCAATTAGCAAGGAATGATTCTTGAAGCTTCTCATTGCTTCTAATAGAGACGGTGAACTGAATATGGTGACATACGGTGGAGATAGTTAAATCTGTAGTTTCTATTTATTAACCGAGAAACCTACTAGATACAATCCGATACAGTAAGTCTGGATTAGGTGTGACAGAACAGAAGGTACTGGAAGGACGCTGCTCATTACCCTTGGGTCAGCATGCTTGGCAATGTGTTTTAATTAATAATCTTGATTCCAAAACCAGTAAAATAAATCAAACCGTTTCAGAATACAGGAACAGTAGCACTATAGCAGACTGTTACATAGCGTGCTCAGTCGAGTATAAGATAAAGGAGGTGCTGAAAGAAGATGATAACATGTTCTCAGGGCTTCTTGTAAGGTCTCTCACACCTTACACCCATTTTTTTATTCTCACCTACATTCATGCCCATCAGAAACTTATCTGTGTTGGAGCTAACTGAAATAGTCGTGTGCATCTGATCAACATGAGTTTATTATTTATGTGGCCACATCTTTTGGTAATTTCACATTTGGATCGGTGTTCAAAGGAGAGGGCTTTAGGGAAATTCCTTTTTTCTGGGCTCCTTTTGCAGTAAATGGGAGCAGAAAGGCTCCTACAACCTGCAGTTCAGAACGAGAATTTAACTTACATGCTCTAAACTTGAACCTGGAAAAGGTGATCTTTGTCCATGGACTTGAAAGGGAGTGTAAGGGACCAGGCTTGTTTAGAATAATAGAATCATTAAAGTTGGAAAGGACCTCTAAGATCATCAAGTCCAACCATCAACCCAACCATGTCCCAAAGTGCCACGTCTACATGTTTTTTGAATACCTCCAGGGATGGTGACTCCACCACTTCCCTGGGCAGCCTGTTCCAATGCCTGCCCACTTTCAGTCAAGAAAGACTAGGCAGCACTATCCTCCATTAACACCTTCCCCTCTGTATTGTTCTACCAAAATTCTGCACATGTCTTTGTCATAGCTATGATGGGAGAAGTAAATTTCTGGCGTGGAATTATTTAGCCCTCTGTGTTATGACCTTGTGTGTTGATGCTCTATAAAAATACTACCCACTACCTGCTATTTATGCTGCTGTAAATATGTGTTACGTAGCTCATTTGGTCTCATTTATATTAAGCTTGTTGCAATACAGCTCCTCGACTCTGCTTTATTCACTAAACTTTATCACGAGTTAGTTTATCAACAGGTCTGTGTTGTATGTAGGACAGAAGTTGGAAAATGGAAATCAGTTCTTCCCTACACTTACAGTTATTTTAAATTTATTTTAATCAGGGGAATTATGCTGTGTCTGCAATATTTCTCACTAGCCATGATAGCAACAACAAACTCCAAGCATCTTAAAACGCATCCACTGTCTCATGCCTAACTTAAAACTTCTGGTATAATGAACTGTCAAACAGAGAAGAAGATACTAGGAATCCCATTTTAAGCTTTTTCCATGACATTTTAGTGTCCCAATTAGAGTTAGTTGAGTTCTGGATACTTTGGTGGGTTTTTTTTGTTGTTTGAACAAAAAAAAACAATCTAGAAATAACTCAGATTAAAACCCAACCTCAAATTGAAACAATGCAACCCAAGCAGTAGTTTTTCAAGTATTGTGATTTAAGATAAAAACGCACTTTTGTTGATTTTGGGAGGCAGAAGTCTTGACAGAAAGCAAAATATTTCATGTATTATGAACATGCATCCCTTTTAAAACATTTATTTTTTTAAGGCATAGAACATTCTTAATTAAAATGCTGCTCTGAAAGTAAAAAAATGTTTTCTTCAAACATTAAAATATTGTTACATTTCTGAAATCAAGCATTCTGTTTTGGAAATATATGGAAAACGTTAACATTCATGAACCCTCATCTTTTTTTGATTGAAGCAATTTATGAAATTCAGCCTATTTTCATAACTAGTTTTGGTGGTTTTGATTTATCATTTATTACAAGTATTTTTCTTAGCTCAACTCCGAGTTTCAAACCTACATGATAACTCCAAGCTGTCTGTGTCTCTCAGACATCTCTTTGATTTTAAACACTGTGAATAATATCGTTGACAAAGTACTGTGCCACCACTGAAGTTGTTCGTTCCTATCTTACGCCCTGCCAAAACACCGAGGTCAGCAAAGCTCACACAGCCAAGAATTTAGAGTACACAGTTAGAGTATGTATGTGTGCAACTTTACCCCTGCAGCAGGCGTTTCCTGTGTCTCTTAAGCAACTATTCAAGCCATTCAGCAACAGAATACCTCTCACACACATTTTTTACAAGCACATAAGCCATGGACATGTGATGCCATCTAGCATCCTCTTAATGCATCCACCTCTGAATCAACAGACATCATTTATCCTCTAACTGCTGACAGTCCAAACAGGCAACAGTGATGGCCCAAGGAAATAATAGAATCACGAAGTCAGTCTGGTTGGAAGAGACCTTCTGTCACGGTCTTCAAGGTCATCAACTGTTAACCCAGCACTGCCTGGTCACCACTAAACCATGTCCCTCAGTGCCACATCTACTCGTCTTTTAAATACTTCCAGGGATTGACTCCATCACTTCCCTGGGCAGCCTGTTCCAGTGCTCGACAACCTTTTCAGTGAATACATTTTTCATAATATCCAATCTAAACCTGACCTGGTGCGACTTGAGGCTGTTTCCTCTTGTCCTACCACTTGCTACATGGAAGAACAGCTTGACCCCCACCTCTTTACAACCGCCTTTCAGGTAGCTGTTGAGACCGAGAAGGTCTCCCCTGAGCCTCCTTCTCTCCAGGCTAAACAACCCCGGTTCCCTCAGTCCCTCCTCATAAGACTTGGGCTCTAGCCCACTCACCAGCTTTGTTGCCCTTCCTTGGGCATGCCCCAGTACCTCAATGTCCTTCCTATAGTAAGAAGCCCAAAACTGAACACAGTATTTGAAGTACAGCCTCACCAATGCCAAGTATAGGGGGACGATCACTTCCCTAGTCCTGATAGCCACACTGTTTCTGATACAAGCCAGGATGCCATTGGCCTTCTTGGCCACCTGGGCACACTGCTGGCTCATATTCAGCTGGCTATTGACCAGAACCCCCAGGTTCTGAGACATGATGAGACATCCTGCATTTCTCTTATGACCAGATATCCAGAGGCCAAGCAGAGATCATTGATATATATACAATGCCGCTCCTCACACTCACAGCTTTGCTCTAGCTAATCCTTTTTGCTTTTCAGTAGAGCAATTTGCAGACAAGTGCAACCTAAGGCAAACAAAGAGATTGTGTCCATCAGGCAGAGTGGCTGGTGTGTTGATTAAACTCTTTGTTTCCTTGTTTTTCAGAAATTAGAGTTTTGCTGAATCCAGGACTCTGAAAAAGTCCTGAAGGAGCACAAAGTCCTAAGGCTTGCCCTTAAATTTTGAGTATCAGGATTGACAACATTAAAAAAAAAAAGAAAGGGAAACAGATTGCCCTTGTATGCCTTGTGACCAAGGTTCTGACAGATGGTCATTCATTTTCTTTTTTCCATACAATTTATTTCTTGCCCACAAAAACAATTGTGTCCCAGTGTGTAAAAATGCAATGTAGTTGCAAGAAAAAGAACAAATATCTAATGTATACCATTGAAAATTCACCCAGAGGTTGCTAAGTGTTAAAAACTAAGTCCTTGATTCAGTTTCAGTGTTCAGTGACCTTCCTGATGCTCCAATTATATCAACAGTTTCTAAGTACAAAAAAAGTGAATACCACGTGTCACACAATGGCCAGTGGATGTTCTTCTGAATGCAAACCTGATCTTGGCTGAGTGGAGCTCATCAGGTGAACTCGATGGGTTGATAAAGGGATATCTATCCTGCCTGGAGCTGCAGACTGCCAGGAAGCAGTGCAAATACCAATTCCTGTTTTGGTGCTGTGTCCCAAACTCAGTGATAGGCAGACTGCTGAGTTATGACAGTGAGCCAGGCTGTGTATAAATAGATGAGGGCTGGGTGTCAAGAAGAAAAGGGCAACCTCTTTTCACTTGTGCCCTGTGACAGGACAAGGGGCAATGGATGCGAGCTAGAGCACAGGAAGTTCCATCTCAACATGAGGAGGAACTTCTTTACTGTGAGAGTTACAGAGCACTGGAACAGGCTCCCCAGAGAGGTTGTGGAGTCTCCTTCTCTGGAGACTTTCAAGACCTGTCTGGATGTGTTCCTGTGTAACCTCGCCTAGATTCTATGGTCCTGCTTGGCAGGGGGGTTGGACTTGACTATCTCTGGAGGTCCCTTCCAACCCCTAACATTCTATGATTCTAAAACTATGGTACCTGTAATTAACTTATTGTTCACCTGCTAGGAAAGAAGTTAATGGGAAGGCAAAAAGTCATCAAAAATGAGACACAAATTTCAGGTTATGCTCACCCAAGAAGTGAAAAAGCTTCACGATGCTTGGGTATGACTTGGGTGTTCAACACAAATAAGACAGACAGGATGCTATCACAGTAGTATCTGTGTAACATCAATGACAGGCACAATCAGCGAGTTTACAGACTCGTCTTTAAAGTTGAATTCCCCTATGTTTGGGAGAAAGAAAAATGAACTGGGTGGCAGTCTCAGTAAAATCCAGCTAGACTCGTTACATGAAGATAAACTTTTAAGAGAAACTGTTTCATTTGAAGAAAAGAAGAAGATTTAGTTGGAGAAGACTCTGAGGTACCCAAACTTGAAAATGGAATTTGTTAAACTTCATGGGACAACGTCTCTTCAGACTGCTTTATCACAGCAGGTGGTGTGTTGGAATGAAGGAGGTGGCACAGAGGAGACAGAAGAGTGGCTCACCCTATCTTTCTTTTCTTTTAAATGCTTTGTTTTCTATTTAATATTTTCCATAGGTGAATTAAGTGATGGAAAGATGGAACAAATTGAAGAATTATAGGAATTTAAATTGAAAAATGTGCAGTGAAGAGACTAGGCAGGAAGGAAAAGATTAAATAAACTGAGAAGATGGCTGGACTCATTATTACACCTGCACCGTGCTACTCAAGTCATCTTTCCACCAGAGTTAATGATTACAGGTATGCGTCACTCAGAGTGCTGTAGGAGGAAGATTACTGAAGAGTCTATTTCACAGTTCCCAGGACAGTTTTTCACTGTCCTCTCAAATTAAAACATCTTGCAGAACATGTATGGCATCCTTCTCCAGTCCACAAAACATGTAGATAATATTTTCACTTAAGGCAGTGCATCAGGGCCCTAGGGGCACCGCCAGGCCTGACTGTCCCTGCCCAGCCACCCCCCACCTGCCCAGGACCCAGGACCCCATGTCATCACCCCAGGGGTCCTCAGCCCCTGCCCCAGTAACACCACAGCAAGGCCAGTCTCCAGCTCCCCACAGCCTGGCCCTGCCCAGCCATGGGCCTTGTCAAGCCTTGGCCTGCCCCTGTCCCCAGAGAGGTGCCTCATGCCCAGGGCTGGGGCTACCCCGATGCCCCCCCAGATGCCCTGCTCCTGGGGTGTGGGACAGGCCCTGGCTGCCGGGTCCTGCCCTGCTGCCCCATGAGGAGCAGCGGGCCCATGCTGTGCCCTGACACCTTCCACAGCTACCCAGGACATTTCCCAAATAGCCATGGCCAAGGTGCCACTGTATTTCACCCCACAATCAGAATATTCTCCCCTTTTTGTGCTCTCCAATTGCAGGTACCCTCCACAAGCCTCACAAATACCTTGCTTCAATCACAAGATACCATTTACTTCTTGCACTTTAATTCACTTTCCTCATCCTATTTTAATTCTTTAATTCCTAGCTCTCTTTACCAGCTTTCCAATAAAAATCTTTCTACTTCCTAGAAAACCTCATGTCTTCTCTACATGGTTTTAATGAATTCTGCCAAGAAAAAACATATTCAGCATTGCACTGTCAACAGAATACAGAAAATCCTCCTAGACCAGCAGATCATACTAAACGGTTTCCTAAAGCTGTCATGCACATTAAGTAGAGGACTGAGGTAGTAATGTAGACTTAACATTATTTAATAAGCTTTAACAAATGTTCCAAACAAATTAGGAACGCTCTTTATTTAAGCCATTCCCCATAGTAAGCTGGCACGTGGAAAGTAATGTGTTAGCGAGCAATAGTGAGACTAGGATAGGAAAAAACATGTAAAATTTGAAGTGCAAAAGTACTGGCTAAAAAAATGGGAAATAAAGGGAAAGGGAAATAAAAGATTTTGAGTTAGGACAATAGAAAGTCTTAAGTGTCTCAGCCCAAATTTTAGTTTCCCATAAATGCTCATTCAGATATCATCCGTTACCGTAAAAAAAGGTTGGTAGCTAAGTGGTATTTCACTGTCTGTTAGGCACCTAAAGAAAAACACCTGGAAACACCCAAAGCACCCCATCTTCAAGAAAAGAGCTGCTGAGAGTAATTTTTAGCACTTCATGGTGTGCACAGGCTGGACATACCTTAAGCTAGTTCACCAGAGGAGCATATCCCACATGTGATCTCACAGTATGTCTATTAAACATAATGATCACTGAACTTCAGAAGGTGGCCAATGCAGAAATGTTTACCATCTCTCAAGGCAGCAGTTCACAGGCTGCATCCTCTGTGTGGCTGGGTATCAGCTGAAACCTTCTGGGCAGATGTAGGTACACATTGGATTTCTGGTGGTTGCACACCACTGCCTGCTTGTGCATGAACAGTACCTGCTCCAGCCAGACTGCTGGGTGTCCTAAACCTCCTGCGTCAAGTTCTGCTGATGGGGAAGAGCTAAAATGCTCTTGGTCTTCTAGTAAATCCATGCCTGTTTTAGGAAACTACTTTTGTCACCAAGCTACATAGTATAAGGTGAGGGAGGAACCAGGCACTAATGTAGGTTAAAGAATACCCACTCTTGCCAAGTGAGGCTTGCAGCAAGTAATTAAAGATTAATCGAGCTCTGAAAGGACATAAGAGGGAAAGAATGAGACTCTGCCTAGCAGACAGGGTGATGCCTCCAGCCTCAAGAATAGAAAACTTGGTTCTAGCTCTGATTCCAAGGGCTCCATGTGTATTTTACGTTAAACAAGTAAGCAACCAAGATCAGAGTGTTTCTGCATACCCCATGCACACCTCCCCTCATCAACTCATGAGAATCTCTATCGTTTTCTCACCCAGTCAGCATTTACTTTGATAGAAAAATCGAACTTCAGCAAGAGATTCTTAGGTGTGCTGAACAATGGTGTTGCCATTAGGGCATTTTAAGAAGGGCCTGGGATATAAAACTTATTGGGTGTAGAAGGCTCTGCACTTGCACATCTTGCTTTCTAAGTGAGTGCTCCAACCATTCACATTATGTGCTCATCAACTTGTATAACATATTTGCTTCTAGGCTGGACCCAAAGAAGCTGTGTCTGTCACATGGCTAGTTGTAAAAGTCCTCTCTTCATCATTAGTGTTAATTAAGGCTTACCATACTAAAGCCTTGGTATCTCCATCTTCCTCTGGCAATTTGGCTTCAGCAACTAGCAGAGCCCAACAGGAGCATATCTGCAGAAGCAAAAATCAGTATCTGAGGACCTGATGTCCACATTTTACACATGTTCAGGTTTTCCTTCAGACTAGCTCTAGCCTGATCCTATGGATTGGACACCCATTAGTGTCTGGAGCACACTGAGGTACCATTAGGACCTTAAAACCTGGAGCATTCAAATGATTACTTACTTTCTTCATTCTGGTATATGCAGCATATATGCCCACATCAACACCATTGTAACAGAATTTCATGGTTCAGGAAGGAAAGTGGGTGTCCTGATCAGTCCCTGAGCATGCATGTTGAGAGCCAAAATTTTTCCAGAGCTTATTGCCTAGGTAATTTGGAAAAATCAAACAAACAGGTGTCTCCCTGGCCAAACGGAACTCCTGAATGAAGATTAGGTGTTGTAAATGTGCAATAGTCACCTCTTCTGCTGAATTTGCTGGGGTATTTTATATTAAATACATACTATTTTAAACTTTCCTCCTTGCCACAAAGGCTGCATAGCATTTATCTTGGAAAAACACAATTCAAACCCTTGCAGGGAAGAGGAGGAAAATCAGGCAGGCCTGATGCAATCAGTAGCCGTTGGAAAGATCCCACCTGCACGATGCGATGCATATTTTCACTGAACCCCGTCTCTCCACCGCAGATACATTCCCGGGAAGCATTCTCCTGCCTTACCCTCAGTGGAATCTGGCGCCTTCCTGTTGTGGCACACTTCAGGAAAACACTCGTGAAAAGAGCCACCCTCCGTGGGAGTTACCATCACACTCACGGCAGACCCCGAGGTCCCCCCCTCCAGCTCCGGGTGCCGCCGGCTGGGACCCCCCTTCCCTGCCTCGGCCCCTGCCCCGGCTCATCCTCCGCGGCCTCGGGGCAGGCGCAGGGGGATGGGGAGGGGGGAGACGAGGAGGAGGAGGAGGAGGAGGAGGAG
>VZZY01008069.1:74911-92159 GCA_013400335.1 Eurystomus gularis
CCTACTACCCGATGGCGGCGGGAGCGAGGCCAGCGCTGCTTCCCGCCTTCCAGTTCCGCAGCCGCCATGAGGCCCCGGACTGGCGGCGGCTGAGCGCCGTGGACGTGGAGCGGGTGTCGCGGGAGGGGGACGTGGCGGCCCTGCAGGAGCACCTGGAGCACGTCACCTTCTGCAGCGCCGAGCGGGAGCGCTGCCCCCACTGCCAGGGCCCCGCCGACCCGCTGATGCTCAAGCTGCTGCGCCTGGCCCAGCTCTGCACCGAGTACCTGCTGCGCTCCCAGGAGTACCTCACTGCCCAGCTCCGCAGCCTGGAGGAGGCCCTGCAGGCCGCCCAGGCCCAGGGAAACCAGCTGAGCCAGGAGGTGGCCCGTCACTTGCAGGGGATCAAGGTGCTCAAGGCGGAGTGCCGGCGGAGGAAGAAGATGATCTGCACCCAGCAGATAATGCTGGAGGCCCAAGCCAGCCACCAGCAGGTGAGAGGAGAGGTCCTGGCAGCCCAGTCACCCACACCTTGCCAGCTCTGAGCCCATTGGGGACAGGCAGCAGCACAGCCCTGCTCTGCTGGGGCGCAGTCACTTGCTGGGCGAGAGGCTGGAGCTGCAGGGACTGGTGACCCCGCAGAACGAGAGAGCATCACTTGCAGGTGCTTCACTTCCCATCTGTGTTTCACAGACATTTGAGAGACTGCTGCATCCTCTTTAACAAATCCTCTTTTTACTAACAAGTGCTCTTTATTCTTGGATTCGTTTTTAATGCATCTGAAGTGTCAGATGCACACGCGTACAAAACCTGTGATAAAGGTGTTACTGCTTTCTGTTTCCATCTTTACTTGTCTGGCAACTATGTGGTCAGAAGAAACACCGGGCAAGTACATCAGAACCGGTGCTAAGCAGTAACCTGCCTGTCTGTGGTGTGTCACATTCCTGCAGTAACGTTCTCCAGGCACAAAATTTCTGCTTGTGTGTGTTACTCAGAAGTGACTCAGGCATGACAGTAAAGAGCCCCAGTGAGGTAACTCATCCCTAACTCCACAACAATCTGTTCCTTAAGGGTTTTCCCTAAGAGTTTTAGTACATTGCTGGTCTGATGCTGATTCATGGCCCTCTGGTGTTTTGGGGGGAGTTTTTGTGTTCTGGGTCCAGTAGTTTGATTTAAATATTTTTCAGCTTCAGCATTTTTCAACAGGTTTCAGGAATGCAGACTGCAGCTTCAAATATAGTCTGAAGTCTAGAGAGTATACAGCACACAGACTTGACCTGATTTCAGGCTAGCTCTCTGTATCTATATGTTCAACATTATAGTTTGGTTGTTTGGGGTTTTTCTTCTTAATTCTTGGAATACTAGTAGTCTTGATTGTTAAAAGTCTCCTTAATCATGGAATAGTTGCAGTAAAGAACCAATGCAAATTTTCTTACAGTATATACAGTCTTATCCCACAGTATAATACCAATTTCAGCAGGCTGGCAAAGTTTAATTTGTTAAGATATAAGCTAAGTTGTCTCAAATGTTTCTGTAAGAGAAGAGATACCTTATGCCCCAGGAGTAGAGCCATACATATGGTAGGCTTCATGGAAACCTTGTCTCTGTGCATTATTTGAGCGTTAGTCTTAAGGACAAGCTGCTCCTGTGGTATCATTTTAAAAAGCCTTTATACAACTTACAAAGCAGTTTGTCTGGCCTGTGTTGCAAAAGAAAGATGAAGGCATGCATCATTTTATGTGTAAACTTAAGTAATTCTTGTATCGTGATTGCCAGCTAAATATTACCAAGTTTTGCTGAAATATTTGTAGAATACAACTGTCTCAGTGGAAGCTGAAGAACATAGTGAACCTGGCTCATCACTGATCTTCTGTTCAGTGGCATTTACAAGAAAGCAGTGATGGAAAGCTATTTCCCATTTTTTATTCAATTTCATATAAGGTAAACATCTGCCCTCCCCTCCTTTTTTTCTCTCTGTTAGTAAATTCTTGTCTCTAGAAGTTACTCAACCTCAGGTGGGAAAAGAGTTCAGGGAGTGACACTGAAAAGTTTCTGCATTTCCTACAGTGTTTTCAGGATTCTGATTGTGAATACTAGAGATAAATTACACTCTTCCTAGGTTTTGTAAGCACCGGGCAGCAGTGTGGTTAGTAAATAGTAATTGTGCATTATTTATCTGTGCCACGATCTTGGCTGATCGGCAGTGCCAGATAATAGGGGTTTTACTGGTGTTCCTGAACGGGTAGCTCAAGATTCCATCCCCTCAAAAGTCGTGGCTGTTTTGCAGACAAGCCTGTAAATAATTACTTGCCTTTTTTTAGTAGCAATGCTTTGGAATTCAGATTTAGTGTCTTTAATCCACAGTTGATATAAGTTTAACCATGAAATACTTCTATAAAATGGTACTGGTACCTACAAGCCATAAATTTAAGACTTGTTGGTTAATACCTTCATCTGAGTAATACAAATTTAATTTTCAATAGTATTTTTTTCACTTTTTTGATACTTTATTCAGAAATCTTCTGTTCTCATGCCCAGTGTAGGCATAAAGTGCACACTGTGTCTAACATTGTGAAAAGTAGTTGCAAGAGTAACATTACATAATTAAAACCCTAAATATTCCCTGTGTTACTCCTGTCTCTGCAGTAAGAGCTTGCTTTCATTGCCAGCAAGTCAAACTGACACGAAGTTTGCACTTGAATGGATAACATTGTTTCACAGCCAATTTCATTCCATAAATCATGTGCAATCTGTTACACTGTGAGCTCTCTCTTGGTTGGCAGCAATGCTTTGCTACTGTACTATATCTCTTTGCTTTGGTTTTATGTTAGCACTCTTGTGCATTTGTCCAACAACATTTGTCTTAGTAATTAATTACTTCAGTGTTTGTTAAAAAGGACCTAAATTTAATAGCCCACCTGACTGTATGTGGCAGTATTTTAAATATTAGATGAAATCTGAGAATTTGATTACAGTGACAAGGTCTTGAATCTGTTAAGTCAGTTTTTTTTACAGTCATATCACATTGACGAGGAAAAAAGACCCAGCTGAGTGTCTGTGGTTTCTTAAAATATATTTATTTGGAAAAAAAAAAGAAAAAAAAAAAAAGAAAAAAAAAAAAAAAAAAAGGAAACAAGCAAGCCTTCCTAAAGCGATTAGGGCCTTTGATTCAAAGTTTTACCAATATGTTGCAAAATCTGGAGCTGTAGCTTCTGTCCTTGCCCTACCCATCTGTTTTTAATATCCTGAACATTAACGGAAAGCACTGTGGAGGTAAACAAGAAAAATGTTTTTAAATGGGTGGCATCCAAATTTGACTTAAAATATAACTTAGAATTCAAATTAAAAAGTACTAAGTACATGATAGGAACAGTAATTTAAACAGTTTTACACTTTAGAAGGATGCTAGGCAGCATACTGACGTATGTATGTACCTTTTCTTGCAAAGTAGTGTATTGTTACCTTAATTTAGTTGAAATGTCAGACCTTTTTGCATATCTGTGGTCCTTCTAGTATTGTCATCTTACAACCCACTCACATATACTCAAACCCATCTTTATTGTTGGTTTGTTTCATTTTTTTTTCTCCTGACTCTATGTGCTCTCTTTGGTGTGCCAGTCTTGTTTAATATCTTTATCAATGACCTGGATGAGGGGATTGAGCGCTCCCTCAGTAAAGTTGCAGCTGACAGGAAATTAAGTGGGAGTGTCAATCTGCTTGAGGGTAGGAAGGCTCTGCAGAGGGATCTGGACAGGCTGGAGCGATGGACTGAGGCCAGTTGTGTGAGGTTTAACAAAGCCAAGTGCCAGTTCCGACACTTTGGTCACAACAACCCCCAGCAACGCTACAGGCTTGGGGAGGAGTGGCTGGAGAGCTGCCTGGCGGAAAAGGATCTGGGGGTGCTGGTGGACAGCCGGCTGAACATGAGCCAGCAGTGTGCCCAGGTGGCCAAGAGCATCTGCGGGGGGAGAGAAGAGCAACAAAGCTGGTGACGGGTCTGGAGAATATGTCGTATGAGGAGTGCCTGAGGGAACTGGGATTGTTTAGAAGAGAAGAGGCTGAGAGGAGACCTCATTGCTCTCTACAACTACCTAAAAGGAGGTTGTAGCGAGGCTGGTGTTGGTCTCTTCTCCCAAATTACTAATGACAGGACAAGAGGAAATGGCCTCAAGTTGTGTCACGGGAGGTTTAGATTAGATATTAGGAAGAAGTTCTTTACTGAAAGAGTGGTTGGGCACTGGAACAGGCTGCCCAGGGAGGTGGTGGAGTCACCATCCCTAGAGGTGTTCAAAAAACGGGTAGATACGGTGCTTCAAGACATGGTCTAGGGGTTAGGGAGATGTTGGAGGAAGGTTGGACTAAATGATCCTAGAGGTCTTTTCCAGCCTAAATGGGTCTGTGATTTTGTGGTCCTGTGATTCTGTGATGGAAGAGTCATAATACCTGAGCTGCTGGTTGGCTGAAGTCGGTGTGTATTTTGCTTATACTTCTCTATCAACCTATATTCATCTCTTATCGGTGGTTTCTATCTGCATTTAAAGAGTTTGTATACTGCTAGCACAATGGAATTCTTGCCCATGAGCATCACTGAGAGACATTAAAGAGCCCAAATATATTAATAACTTTACAGACATTTGACAGTGTGAGAATTTTAGTTGTCATTCTTGTGAGATGGAATTGTATTGAAGTTGCCTACTTTTCACATCTGGGCGCAATGTAATAACCTTAACTGCTATACTTACCAAATGTATGTTACTACTAATAACAAACATGTTTTTATCTGGTTTTTGTAGTGTCAGTTTTGTGAAAAGGCTTTTATGAACTATTCCTTTTTACAAAGTCACATGCAAAGACGTCATCCGGAAGAATTTCAGATGGGTATGTACTTCAATGTTATCCAAAAAATGAAGGTAAATAGTTTAGAAAAGCATAAATATAGTGAGGATTTGCAGTCCATGCTTCTGTATAACTGCGAAGGATGATTTTCATGTTCCATTTTTAGGTGTCAGGTACCAATTTGTATGAATGCAAGCAACACTGACTGACAAAGTGCATTGGGCGACATGTATTTCAGTCTCTGGAAAATAATTAACAAAAAATTGTATGCCATTTTTATAGTACCTTTTGAAACTAGCATTTCCAGTGAATACTTCAGTCAACAGCAGGGTTCAGAGCGCAGTTTCTCTTTAGATGTGTGTTATGAAGGTGTGGATAAAAGAAACGTGTAGCCCTCAGGAAAATAAATTTCATTAATATATATGAATTATCAGTACAGAAGTAATCCAACTCACCTGAAATCAGTTTGAACGGAATCAGACACTTCTGAACTGAACTGACTGTAAAATATAGTGAGAAAAAGAAGCTGTCAAAAATAGTAAAAATTAATGCATCTATGATAATCTTGGTTGCCATACCACTAATATTATATACTTTTGTCTCTCTTCACTGAAAAATGTTTAGTTTGAAAAACACTGCTCTCACATTTTGTCTCATTCATCTCTAAATCCTCTCCTTCCTGTTAGGCTGCAAAGTTATGATTTATTGCTGGGGACTGACGAGGATTTACAAATGGCAGTGATTAGAAATAAGTGAGGTAAAAAGAGCATTTGGGAGGAGAAAGCATGGGAAGAATCTAGTGAGGTCTGAACTGTAGCTTGTCAGGCGCAGAAAACAGCAGGAGCGGTGAGAGGGGTCTGAGTAAGCATCTGAGGGAGCATTAATATATTGGAAGAAGAAAGAAACTCTTGTGCACTTTACACTTGATAAAAATTACCAGTTGAACTAATTATCCTATAAAGAAATAGGCTGAAATGGCTGTATGAGGGAAATGCTCCTTGCAGTTATTTCTGAAAGGATATTCCGCATTGTGCTCAGATTCCTAGATGATAGGCTAGTAAATCCTTTGTGAATTGATGTTTCAAGATTAAAGATTGCTGTATTCTTTGCGTGTTTTAACATGTTTTATTACAGTGGCATTCCCTCTGACTCATTCCCGATAAATAATGAGTTGTATTCCAAATAGACTCCTTATAAAAGTTATTTAGAATAGATTAAGCTTAACAGAATTGGATCATTGAGGTTCCTTTGTCCTCCTTCTGTCCTTTTTTTGGGCTTGTGTTGCTTATATTCCTTTGAAATTAGATTATATAATACTTTTAGATATTTCATAAACTATTTCACATGCCAGCAATATTGGTATTTTTCAGTCTTTGAGGAGTCTTTGGGCAGTCAAAAGAACATACATATTTAAAGACATCTTTGGAGAATCATGGTAGTGAGAGGGGAAATGGTCTACGAGTGTCACACTTCATGAAGATGTTCTTGAAATGCTACAGAAACACATTTGCAGTATGATGTTTCCAGAAATCACAACAAATGTTTTTTAAATCTGTTTTTATTTCAAACAGAACGGAAGAGGAAAGCAAAGACAGACGAATTGCAGGGTGAGATTGATAAACTGAAGGAGCAGTTGCAGCTCACCAAGTCCCAGTTAGAGGCTGAACAAGAGGCAAATATGGTCAGATTTTCTAAGGTAATATGTACTAAATAATATTAACCTCTCAAAAGAATCATGGAATTGTTCTGGTTGGAAAAGATCTTCAAGGTCATCAAGTCCAACCATTAACCCAGCTCCAGGTCACCACTAAACCACGTCGCTCGGCGCCACATCTACGTGTCTTTTAAATACCTCCACGGATGGTGACTCCGCCACTCCCCTTGGCAGCCTGTTCCAGTGATTGATTCCCGTGAAGAAATTTCTGTGAAGAATTAGTACTTTGAACTGTGTTCACTCATTTTGTAACTGGAGCAGAACAAAAATGTATTTACAGCTTGTGTGCCTTGCAGCAATGGTGCTTGGACGTTAGTCTCCCCTTGCCCCCTCCTAATTTTGAATGTCTGCTTTCTCCTTACTTTTATTTTAGACTTGAATGAATACTTAAGAGAACACATCTGCTAGCACTTGCCAGTTCATAAGATAAGTGTGGCCTGTTACTAAAGCAGATAAAATTGCCTTCCTGTGCTGAAGTATAAGCTATTTTTAATGATACAATGTTTTGCGCTGATTAAGCTTTTCTTATATGTGACCGTGATTTTATATGTGACTTTATAAACTGAGTAAGATTTATTTTTTGCCGTGATGAACTTTACAGTCTAACAGAGGTGTAAAGTGGTGAAGGAAGAGCGATGGAGAAGAAACAAAGCAATCTAGACCTTCCATGTTGGTCTTTAAATGCTTACAATTTGGTTGCCCAGAGAGCCAAAACAGGAAGTAATCTTAGCTACTGCTGTGTGAATAAAAAAAGCTTAAACCAGAATGATTTAAAAGCAGTAATTATCTGTTTGTAATCACACACAAGGCTTTATTTAGGGTGATATTGAGTCTTGTGGTAGTGCTTACTAGCTCATAAAGAGAAAGAGTCTCTAAATCACCTGTTTCTGTTTTTTTTTAAAGCTTGATAGTTTCAGATTATATCACGGTTTCACTTCTGTTTAAGTAAATAGAATCAGATAATTTGGGATTGAAATAGGGATGGAAAATTTTAAAGAGGAGGGGCTTTGTGATTCACGAGGGAGCAAATTGTTGGCATAAGAGGCAAGATGCTTCTAGTGATTTGTTTATATGTTGATCTCAGCGCTGCACTTTGACCTGTATCACATTCAAAAGCAGGGTTTCGTGGCTGTCAACATAACCTGTGAGAACCTTGCCTTAATATGTCACTCAATATTCAGAAGTTCTTAGTGGAGTAGGAGGACCTTCAAGTATAAACCCAACCATTACATTTGGAAAGAAACACTACACTTTTCATTTAAAGAGAATCAATAAAACATCACTATCATTAATTATTTTCCTCCTTGTTTTCAGAGGAAAAGCTGGTCTTATATAAGACATGCAGTGTTTCTCTTCCTGAACACAGCTTCAGACTCTCCTTTCTTCAGTCCTGCTGTTCCCCTTCTCCCAGGACCATCCAGCTTCCTGGGTTTTTTTTCCATTTTCAAAAGTAACTGGATGACCAAGTCAAGAGCGTGGGTAGAGGTTCACCTAGGAATGCAACAGGGTCAGAATAATGAGCCTTGGCCCTTTGGGGACATCTGCTAGGTGTTCTATTCATTCATTCTGTGCGTTGGTTTTGAGAGGTACATCTATAACAAATCTCCCCTGCCCCTGAAGCACTATTTTTGCTATGAGATAGAACTTGAAGTATTCATAACAGTGCAGCACGGATTTATTTATTTTTTTTTCTGCCTTAGAGGCCTATTTTGAAGTCCCTTGTTGAGACTCCTAACTACAAGGGGGCTGCCTAAAATGTCCTGAAGCTACAACCTGCAGTGTTCCAGAACGAGAGGCTTTCAAAGCTTCTGTGTTTTTCTGGGATGTTTGGGAAGATAGAAAAGTGAAGTGTGACTGGTTCAGTTTGTCTGCCATAACTGATATCCACAGTCAATTCAGGCATCATTATGTTGTTGTCTTTTCATTGAAAAAGCAGGATATGTGGATTTTTTTAGGAAACCTGTGGGGTTTTTAGGACAGCCTGTAAGGTTTTTTTAGGAGAACTGGAGGGAATTTGGATAAAAAACTGTCATCCTTCCAATTCTTGGTCCTTTCTACTCCTTTGACGTGAAAGGATACAGAAGATCCCACTCTTCATGAGTATACAATGATTGCCTGTTACAGTTAGTCAGAGAACAAATTCAGAGTGAACGCTGTGATGGAAAGACGTGAGGGTTGCCCCAAAAGTGTGTATATTCTGGACAGTGACTGCAGGACTTTGAACAAGTTGAGGACTGTACAAAAATGAGTGAGTAGGTAACGGAATAGTAAAAGTAATTTAACATATAAAGTGGTGTAAATGTATACGGGGAAAAAATAATTCTAACTTCATCTGTAAAATGCTGGGTTCCGAACTCAGTGTTATTACCAAAGAACAAGATCTTAAGGTTGTGATACCAGGTTCCAGGGAAATACTGAATACCAGCCCAGTGGTTAGCAGCAGCCAGCAAAGAAATTCAAATATTACAATTGTTCTGAAAAGTCATCACCTAAATACTAATATTTAATCACAGCCTAAATACTGTGCATAGGTCTAGTCCCTTCATATCAAAAAAGATAGATATGGCATTATATAAAAATAATATATAAAAAATAGAATTATAGAAGTTATGGAGATGGGCTACAAGGGTGGTCAGTCTGTATTTAGAATGACTGAGCACACAAAGAGTTGTTGGTCTAAAAAAGAGACAACAGCTTGGTAGGGGGGAAGTGTGAGATACTGGTGTCTGTGAAGTCATGAGTACGTAGAGTGAGTAGGTGTCAAGCATTCACTCTCTTTTCCAGTTCAGGACTTTACATCCATCAAATGAACATAGCAGGAGCCAGATTCAAACAAAACAAAAAATGTACTTGGCTCTTCATGCAACTTGTAGTAGACCTGTGGGGCTCCTCAGCAGAAGACAATTGCAGGTGCTAAAAGCAGATGCAGCCACAAGGCAGTACTGCAAAAGTGCATGAGGAGAAATGTGGCAAAGGTTACTAAGTTTAGAAAACTGTATTAAGCAGAGGAAGTCCTCTGAACTGTCAGCAGTTGGCAGCCTGGAGACTACTAAGGAGACTGTGCATGTTTGCTTGTTTTGTTATTATCCTGTCCCACAAATACGCTTATGGCCTCTGGAAGAAACAAGATGTTGAACATGGTGGATCTTTGATATGACCAAGTAAGATCATTCATGTGTTATTCATTGAAAAATAATGAACTGCCAAGACTTCCTGAAGTGTACTTGTTTTGCTAGCAAGATACGTAGTTTGCTACCCAAGAATTCTTCGGAAACTGGTGTTTTTTCATGTTTTTTGATGTCACAATGTTGTCCATTGAGAAGTGACTGCTTCCTACTCATAGTTTGGATGCTTGAATTCAGTGTTGCATGTGTAGAAAAATAACAAATAATGTTTTAAAAATAATTTCAGGAATGTGAACAACAAAAATCAAAAGAAGAGGAAATTCTACAATCATTTCATAAATGGAAAGAGGAGGAGAAAGAGAAATTGGCTGATGAAATAGAAAAAGTGAAAGGGATGTTTATGAAAGAGCTGAAGGAGTTATCTTCAAGAAATTCAACGTTAGAAAATGTAAGTGATTGAAATTTTCCAACATTTTAAGGCATGAATCCCTGACAGTAAATGGTAATGAACTTCACATTTGTGAAATGTGATGTAGTCACCTTAGAGGTCTTTTTACAAAACTTTAAGTAAATAACAGTTAAATTAACATAATTTCAGCTCTTTTTTTAATAACATTGTTTTGGATTAATGACTTATGCCTTCAGCAACTGAGTCTGTTTTCTTACTCCTCAACCTCTGAGTGCGTATTTGTAGATGAGTAGATATTATTACTGCTGTCTGTTAGGCATCCGTTATCCTAATATTCTGATAACTGATGTGGAGGGGACTAATCTCTGCATTATAGTCCTGACAGCAGAGCTGCATCTGTTTTCAACAGATGTTCTGGAAACGTTTTCCAGAATTTTGACTAGAAAGAGAATTGTAAAAGTAAAGGTGAGCCAGAAAACAAATACGTTTGTCATTACCAGAGCACCTTATATTTTGCTGCTGCTAGTTCCTGTGGATATTTGCAAGGTATATTTATGTTAGAGATATATGTTAATTATTACATGACATTTGATAAATGCTGAACTTGTGAGAAGTGTGAGAAGTGTCTGATGCAATCTCTGTGTAGTTACGTTTAAAGTAGATTTTATATTAAGTAACAGTTTTAGAAAACAAGATCCATATACATATTCAGGTCTTTGTTTTTCCCCTGCTCCTTTTAGCAACTGTTAGAATTACAAAAGTCCAATATGCAGCAAAAATCCAATTTAGGGACACTGACAGACAGCCAAGAATTTACAGAAGAGAAACCTCAGAGTCCTCAAGATTATGACAATGTGGTTAAACTTCTTGAAAAACAGGTAATGCTGTGACTTATTGTATTGCTTTTGACGACTAATTTTGTCTTTTCCTTCTTGTACATCCCTGAGTAGGATTTTAAATCTGTAGGTAAAATTCTTATACCTCTCAATGCCTAAAATAGCTGGTTTTAAAAATTTACTACTGTTTAGTGCAATATCTGTAATGGAAATCAAGGAATTATTTACCTTATCCTTTATAAATAAATCAATTGTTATTTATTTATTGGTATTCTCTTATTCTTTATTACTAAGTATATCTAGCTTTACCAAGTATGGTTGCAGTTCTAATTCCAGAAGACTAACAAACCATTTATATCTGCTGGTTTGTGAGGCCACTTACAGAAAAATTGGAATTGTCCATTTTCCAAGATGAAAAAAAAATGTTTAGAAACTTTAGGACAGGATTTGTCAACCTCTGGCTTTTGAGCTATATGAAGCACTTGAGCTCATCTGGTGCAACTTCTGTACCAGGACTGTATCATCTGACCAGCACCAATGCTGGTGCTAGTACAAATCTGTTGGGTACTCCAAAGTCCCACCTGTAGGAAAGGTTGAGTTAGGAAGGGCCACTGAGGCCAAGGTCATTGCATTGCTCTGAGACTCACCTGCATGTCCAGGCTGTTCCTATAAAGAAACGTGAGTTGCGAGGCCTTTGGCAATACCCACAAAACTTTTTACTTTGGGTTTTGGGGTTTTTTTTTTGATACTTCAAGACGTATATTGTGTATGTAATGGTTCTTGGACTGTGAAGGTCTTTGTATACTGCTGGTGTCATCCAAAATTTTGGTCACTTCTGCTTGAAGATGTGGAAAACTGTAGTCAAATTTACTTTTTTTTTTTTTAATTTCATCAAAGAAAATTCAGTTCACTCTAGAACTCACATAGTAATACTGATTTTTATCATTATTATGTAAAATACTTTGTTAATGAGTGCTTGAAATGGCATTATTTGCAGGGAAATAAACCTGCTCTTATGACTCTTGCTGTTAATATGCAGAGATGTATCGAAATACTTGTGTATTTCGTAGTCACTGTATATATAAATCGAGGAGCAAATACATAGTTTCTAGAGTGATTGGTAAGAAAACCACATCTGAATTTATAAAACATGCTGGTGACTCCTCTAGGTCACTGGCATGGGGTTATTCAAGTTTCATAATAATCTTTTCAGTATTTATGCTTTATTTAGTTTGATGCATGCTGCTTTATTTTTCTAAGTGTTAACATGTTAACAGGAATTAATCCTAATTTCTTCTATGCAGAAAAGTAAGTGGACGTCTAAAATACAAGCCCTTCATCATGAACACATGTCAGAAAAGTCCATGGTAAGTGATGCAGCAAACCACTTACACTAAAAGGAGACTTTTTTCTTATTTTGTTACCCTTCCAGTAGTTCTTGCTATGTTATAATATATCTGTTGGATTAGAAAGCCTAGATACCGAGAGTTTATAAGAGTGTGCTTTCTTAGATCTATTAATTCTCTCTGTATTTCTGTTATGCCAGGATCTTGACATTTCAGTTGAGGCCAGGGCTGAAACAGAATTTGTCATTTAAGAATCTGACAGACACCTGAAATGATATCTGTCTTTTGAAGAGCATACAACTAATTCTTTGAGCACTGTATTGTGCAGTGTTTTCTGTATTATGTGGATATGCTGGATAGCTGAGATATAACTTGTCAACGTGTAGCTTTCATCTACCCTGTACTGTCTGCTACCATGGACCTATGGCATATGTCTCAATCTTTTTTTAATCTTTTCTGTCACTTCTCTGCTGCTTTTTCTGTTGTAGTTTTCTAACGCAGAATCTGTTCAGCTTTTCCAGGAAAAAAACCCCATGGCATTTTATTTTGCATCAGTTTATATATTTTACTATACAAAGCTTTATTCCTCAGATTTTTTTTTTTTAAGTCTGCATTTCTTTTTAATCTCTTTCCTGCTTTGTTTCTCTTGCTTCTTTTCCTTTCATTTTCCTTTCATCTGCGTGACCATGTAAGAACTGAGCAGATCATAGGGGTCTGACCAATGCTTCTCCTCCTCTGGCAAGACAGCAGTGGGGTGCAACCATGGAACATTCCCCACAATGGATGTAGTTAATGATACACCCACATACAGTGCAAGAATAGAATAAGGGAGGAGTAATGTAAGTATTACTTTTGAGATGGTGCACCTAAAATATTGTTCCCTCTCTTCCACGCCCAGACCTAATATGTTAGGTTTATCATGCATATTCACATCTCATCTCCTTAAAATATCATTATTTGACACTATTTATAACCATAACATTTTTATAGTCATTGTATGCATTTTCCTGCAATTTTATTTTTAAGCAAGCTCAGCAATGTATCTATACGCCCTCTTCTTTGTACTGAGATTTAGGTGGTCTTCTCTGTGTAAATAGAAAGTGATCCAGACAACTGTTTGTAACATATGCCAGTCCCAATGAAATCACAGAGGATTTAAGGTTTTGCTGAAAAAAAAGTTGAAACTATTTAAGCATGACACTTGCTATAAAGTTTAAACAAGCATTAAAATATTTTATATTAATATGAAGTTACTTCTGATTGCTTTCTAGCTGCTGTCAGAAAATGAGAAGCTTAGATCATCAGTGAGAGACCTGACTAAAGATAACACCTTGTACAAGAGGACGGTAGGAGAAATGGAGAAGAAACTGCAGGAAAAGAATGATCTGATTATTAGTCAGAAGAAGCAGGTCTGTTTTATTAAGCACTCTTATGTTTCAGAGACCATAGGACACAGAGAGATGTTTTACTAGCATTTGATCTTTGATAGATCTCTGGTTGCCTATTTAATATTCCTAATTTGTAGCAATATTGCTGTAGTATTTTAGTTACACTTTAGAAACTATGTTGATAAATAAGAATAGACCTGGAGAAGACACATGGAAATGTAAACCAGGAACTAAAACACAAATTAGAAGGAAAGGCTTAATAAACCAGATGTTTTTAATAAGTTCAACACAAAGTTAAAAGACTACTAGGTTTCAGTCACCAAAAACCTCTACAGATGGAAAGTTTCTGATAGTCAACAGGATTTAATCTGTCACAAAATAATTGTACCGAGATCTAGTGTTTGCAACTGAAAATACTTGACTTCTCACACTAAAAAGAAAGTATTGTATTTATCACTGTGAGAATAATTAATTAAATTATTATTGTGTGAAATCTAACAAGAGCAAGTGTGGGATTCTTAACCTGGGATGGGGTAATTGTGGTTATTCATACGAATTGGGAGACAAGCAGCTGGAGAGCAGCTCTGCAGAAAGAGACCTGGGAGTTTGGGTTGATGGCAAGTTGAAGATGAGTCAGCAGTGCACCCTGGCAGCCAAAAGGGCCAACTGTGTCCTGGGTGAATCAAGCACAGCATAGCTGGTCAGTTGAGGGAAGTGATTGTCCCGCTCTGCATTGCACTGCTGCGGCCCAGCCTTGAGTACTGTGTACAATTTGGGGCACCTCAATACAAGAAGGTCTATCAGACTATTAGAGTGTGTCCAGAGGAGGATGACCAAGATAGTGAAACGCTTCTAGGGCAAGACTTAAGAGGAGCAGCTGAAGTCACTTGGCTTGTTCAGCTTGGAGAAGAAAAGGCTAAGGGGTGACCTCATTGCAAGCTGCAACTTCCTCAGGGGAGGCAGCAGAGGGCAAGGTGCTGATCTCCTCTCTCCGGTGAGCAGTGATAGGACATGAGGAAATGGAATGAAGCTGCATCAGGGGAAGTTCAGAGTGGACACTGGGAAAAGATTCTTCACTGAGAAGGTGGTTGGTCCCTGGAACAGGCTCCCCAGGGAAGCGGTCACGGCACCAAGCCTGTCAGAGTTCAGGGGGTATCTGGACAACGCTCTTAGTCAAGCGGTTTAGTTTTAGGTGGTCGTGCAAGGAGCAAGTAGTGAGCCTCAATGATCCTTATGGTTCCCTTCCAACTTGAGATAGTCTATGATTCTTTGAAATTATTTGTTTGGAAATGAATTGCTTTTTCTTAAAAATACACTTTTGTTCCAACATAACTATAAGGGTTTTCTGGGTGATATATGAGTGAAGATCTAGGTGGTTAGTTTAGACTATGGCATGTTTATGTGTTCCTTACAACTATTCCTCTATTAGATAATGCATTCTTTACAAATCATCTGATTTTACACTTTTTTCTTGAGTTTAATGTTAAATCTATACTTAAGTAAAAGAACTGAAGAGATGAGTAGTAGCTTTTACATCTCCACCTTAACAAATTTGATAGGTGGAGATAAATTTCTTGCAGTAGAGTGACATTTTAAAACAGAGCAGTATGACTGCAGATGTAAAATAGGTTCGTTCGCAGGGATAAGAGTTTGATTTTTGTGAAATACAGTTGTGAAGATCTACATTCTCAATCCCTGGAAGTTGGAAGGGCTTGATAAATAGCTAACACTTTTGTAGGATCCAAACTGAATGGACAACGAATTGAGGCACTGTTGGCTATAACCAAACTGATAAATAAAAGAGGACCAGAGTTCAGTGTCTTGGGCCAGCTCCGGCTGATGTTGCTGTATGTCTGTATGGTTTGGATTTAGCTTCTGTTTGGAGAATTGGAGTGTAGAACATCGTTTTAATGATACAGGAATCACAAGTTTTCTGTTTTCTTTAGATCAAACTACAGCCAGCTTGTTTCCTTTACTCCTCTGTTTTGTTCAGTGCATGTCTTGAGTGTCAGATAGACAAAGCTGTAGAGCAGACAGGAGAATCACAGAATCATTATGGTTGGAAGGGACCTCCAGGGTCATCAAGTCCAACCTCTCTCCTAGCATCTCTCTAACCACTACACCATATCCTCAAGCACTGCATCTACATGTTCTTTAAACACCTCCAGGGATGGTGACTGCACCACCTCCCTGGGCAGGCTGTTCCAGTGCCTAACTACCCTCTCAGTGAAGAATTTCTTCCTAATATCTCATCTAAACCTCCCCTGACGCAACTTGAGGCCATTTCCCCTCGTCCTATCATTACTAATTTGAGAGAAGAGACCAACACCAGCCTCGCTACAGCCTCCTTTTAGGTAGTTGTAGAGAGCAATGAGGTCAATGAAGAGTTCATACATGTAAAATCATGTGTAATTAAGTGTTTCCTTGGAGTGAAGCTAGACTTGCAAATTGAACATGAATCACTGAAGCAGAAAGTATTGAAACTCTAAGTGCTAAAGTTGCCCATAAGCCAACTCTCACGTCACTTTATAGCCTGTAGTAATGGGGTGTACAAAGCATGAGTTCACATAAGGCAACAAATAGAAAGAAGCCTTCAGCATTCATTAAGCATGAATGGAATATACCTTAGGCAGCAGAACAGAGTTCCACAAAAGTAGTCTTTTTCTCCCCAAATTATAAATAGTTAATAATAAATTTGTTGTGGAACAGTACTGAAACTAGGTTTTTGGTACTAAATGTTCATTTGTAGGTATGGATCGTTTACGTTTGTAACTATTCATGTATCTATTTTTTCTTTTAGATAAAAGAATTGTCTACAAGACCAGTTACAAGCATTAAACTATGTAAGTACAAACTGTAAGAAAAGACAGATTTTGTTTCTGATTTCAGCAGTTTGGCTGAAACAAATGTTACAGTTCATTTAAAAATATAGACATCAACTTTACTAACTAAATATTGAAGTCAAATCAGTACTGGCAATTTATTTGTGTTTCACAAGGTACCTATCTATTTTCATGCCATGATTGCGAAGTTCAGAGTCTGCAGCTGTAAGGACTTCTAATGTACCAAGTTTGTCGCTTGAGTAGTGAAGAAATGTGAAGTATAGTGAATTTTGTATTATGTAAAGAACTTTCCTTTACGAAGTGTGATTTTATTTTTTCTTGCTTGACTATCCTTAGGCTGCTGTTGAGGTTTAGGGTCAGTCCACCAGACCTACAACAGATGCTCTCTGTTAATCCCTCTTTCCCCCCAAATAGAGGAAGAGAAAGAGGATAAGGGAGAGAGACTTATGGATCGCTGTTGGCCCCCTCCCATTCCAAATGGGAGAGGAAGGCAATGAGAGAGAGGCTTCTGGATTAGAAAACTAAAACAGCTTTAATGAAGATAATACTACTACTACTAATACAATGGAATATATACAATATTTACAAAACCAGTATCAAACCCAACCTTCCCCTGATGGCAGTTATGTCACCATCACCACTGAGGCTGTGGAGCAGGCACTGGCTAAGTCCCAGACTGGGCTCAGCAGCTGATGGGAACTGGGTGCAGGAGCTGGGTTCAGGAACACATGAATCAGGATCAGACAGGGTCCTCCTTGGATGCCAGCCCCTG
>VZZY01008070.1:0-15555 GCA_013400335.1 Eurystomus gularis
TTTGTTTTCCCATCTTATTTTCCGTTGCCTTTTGCTCTGCTGAGGAGGGAGAGGAAAGGCAGGGGATGACAGAGTGGCTTGGTGGGGGCCTGGTGCTCAGGCAAGGTTAACCCACCACACCTAGTTAGAGATGTCCCTGCTTATTTTAGGGGGGTTGGACTAGATGGCCTTTAGAGGTCCTTTCCAACCCAACACATTCTATGATTCTATGATTCTCAACAGATCTCCAGTTCTTAATACCTGCTTTAAAACCATTTCTAAGAATGGGTTATGAGTTACAGCTTCTAATACCTTCTTTGTTCCTGAAAACTATTAGACCTGAGCAACTCCTTCAGGACTCCAGTGTCCCATACCCATCCATATACTTTCAGGACAACTATCAGCAACCAGTGCATATCTGCTCAGAAGACCGTGTGGAAGAGCTGGCAGTTCTCTCTTTCAAGCTTGAACAATATAGAGAACTGTGGTAGAGACACTATACACAGCAATATCATATATACACAACGTTAATTGGTTACTCCATTTAAGGCTTCATGGAAAGCTTGATCTGAACTCTGCTGTTCATAAGATTGAGAATAAATTATTTGTACAGATCTCCATTTTCCAGCTTCACCCGAGGCAAGCAGTAGAAATACCCATCTTCTGTGAAAAATAATCAATGAAACATATGACCCTTACCCAAATGAAACCAAGAAGAAACAGAATTTTTGCAAATCCATTCTCTTATTTCAGTTTTCAGCTCTGCACTACTTGAAAAGAGATCACATTCACAAACTCCTAGATGTTTAAAAAATGTAAATCCTACAAAGTTTATTCAAAACAAACTGAAATACAGAATAACATGGTAAACATAATAGCAATAAAATAGAATGGGTGAAGTGGAGCAAAGCAGCCTGCATGTAATCACAAGGTTAAATGCAATGAATATATCAAAGACTTTTATAATTATAGATTAAATTTTGGTCTCATTAAAGGGAGTAGGAACTTTCTTGTAGACTTCAGTGAAGCTGTAATTTCACCTCCTCTCATTATTGTTGCTGTAGAATCATACCTAACTATCATGTTCCATATATTTTAAAGCCTCAACAGAATATGATCACTCTGTTTGAGCTCTTAACAGAGGCCATAAAACTTCACCAAATTATTTTCTGCAGCTAACCCAAAAAGTAATGATAGTAGTGTAATACATTTTCTAGAAAGACATTTTATCTAGCTTTAAAGACTTCAAGTGATAGAAAATTTACCATATCCTTTGGCCATGTCTTCAAATGGTGAAATGCTATTCCTGTAAAGAATTTGCTTCTAATTTACAGTTTGAATTCTGAAGACTTCAGCATTTAGCTTTAGGATCTTTGTGTCTATGCCTGATAAATTAAAGACCTTTTGTTATCTGGTGCATTTCCCTTATAACTTTCTTAGGGATGCTGATAAAAACATCTTTTCATCTTGTCTGTAAGAAACTAAATAAATTGAACTATTTTAGTTAGCCATCAGAAGTCTATCACTTTTGAGTCACAAAATAATTTTATAACTCTTCTCTGAAAACTCCCACATTGAATCACATTTTGAAAACTTTTGCCCTAGGATTAGACATGGTAATGGTACTTATGGCATCAAAATGGTGTAGAAATTGCATATTTATTTATTTATTTCCTTCATTTTCCAGTCAAACATGCTGCCACAGCATCCTTTGGACAGTGCTGTAAATTTTCTAGACTCCCAATTAATTTGAAGCCTGGTTCAACCAGCATTTCACTGACTAGCAGGGAATGGGGAAGTACTGTTTATGATCTGAAAGAAAACAGCCATACAGTATTTACAAATTCCATAGCAGTTGGCATGAATAAAACATGTTTTAAATATCCAGGACTTTAACCACAGGTAAACATGTAAACCATAGTTAATATGAATGCAACTGTAACCCTCTGCTTTTTTTCTAATCATCAAGTAATTCTATTATATTAAAAGCATATTTATTGAATTTCCAACAGGTTTTGCTTTTAAGAAAAAAAAATCATTTGTTCTATTAATAGTAACAGCCTTCCTGCTGAAATGAATTATTTAAAAACCCTGGAGATATATAATTTTCACTATGTATTGCCATTCTGCAATGGCAATTTATTACTCAAAATGCTAGTGCAACAGAAAGGTAAACTCAGATCATTTTCCAGAGCAGAACCATATGTTACATCTGCATGTTTAATGCATTAGCACTCAGTTTACTCATAGCGTCTAAGCTCTTTTCTCCATCAGAAGTCACAAGAAATGGTTTTTGCTCATATTTGAAAATATAGGGGTTTTAAAAATAGGTGACAAAGTGGCATAAAAGCTATTGATATGAGAAATTTTGAAAATAGAACAAAGCTTATATTGGCATAGTATCCCATTTCTATAACCCTAAACTCCATCTGTTTTCCAAAATATAAAGAAATACAGACCCTGATCTTCACGTACATCAAATTCCCTGCAAGTATAATGATGTTATGGATGTTGCAGAAGACTAGGTGTTCAATTCTTGAAAGTGTCTGTAAACAGCAAGAAACAGAATTTAAATCATATATATATAATACACGTACATATATCAGTATCAGGAAAGAACGAGTAATTCTCCAATTAATAATTTTCTTATCTGTACTTTTGTGCTCACAGGATGTCCATGAGCTCCTAGCACTTCTGTTGATTTTATCCCTCACTGAATTTACTCAGCTTCTTTATTCTAGTGTGACTTACAAACTTTCAGGTAAAGACAGGAAGCTCAGAAATGAGCCATTTCTACTTCCCTTTTGTGTACAATGGTCAGTGGCATCTGCCAAGATAAGTCAGCACATCCCCATCAAATCCCAGCTAGCTGAAAGTCAGACAAGATGGTTTCATAACCAAGAACTTCTTTCACTCATCAGTAAATGAAGGGTAGAATATCTTTACCTTGAAGATCAGAACATGGAGTCAGTTATTTCTGTTTACTGGCAGTTATGCAGTGGGGAAAACATGATCCCTCGAGGCCCATCTGGGAGTAGCACCTTGCCCTGTGGTTTCATGGTTGTAAAACCTGACTCTGCCACCCTCCCTGTAGGTGCTATAGAGGGGTAAGGGCAGATGCTGAAGTACCTATCTTTACAAAAGTTTTACCCTCTCTCTGCATCAGCTGAGAAAGTTTCAAACCTTGAAGCCTTTTGGAAGAATATTCATCTTTGCTTTCTGTTCTGCAAAACCACTCCGTAGGTGAGGAACTCTTACATATCTGTCCTTCTCACATCTTTTCAGCAAAGCCTATATTGCTGGATTCAGAGGAATTTTTCAATTGTCTTGCCCCAAACTTTGGCCATGTCTAGGCCACATATCATGTTAAGACCCAGAAGTGAAATGTCTTCCTCACCCTACACCTCCATTTCCCTTGGAAATAAAGCTAGGGCATTCAGGACACAAAGAGTTAAGGTGCAGTCTGATAGGTCCCCAGTCTGCATGTCAGAGCAGCGTGAAGGTCTGCAGAATGTGTCAGCAGGGCTTATCCACCTCACGATGTGTTACTTACTTTGGCTTTTGTTGATACTATTTCCTTCTCCTATAATGCATTTCCAGTGGTGAATGTGTTCCTTGTGAATGTTTTCCTTGTCCTATATGATTGTTGGTTTGGCATAATTTTTAATCGGAATTAAAGAAACAAGAAAAGAACAAAACAATCATTAACTATTTTCAGAGTCTAAGATTAAGCCTAAAAAAGTAAAAACTTAACATGAAATAGGTGCTTTCCATTATATGGCAGCACACATTGGACAAATTAATGTCCTATGAAAGTCATCTTTAGGTACCAGAGGTAGATCTCTATAATTTTAATAACTTGGCATTATATGACCTGCTAGTGCTTCTGTTAACATTTGTTGCAATTCATCTGTTAAAGAGAGCAATAAAAAGTATGTGAAAAAAAGCATCAGAGAATTGTTTCAATTGAAGGCATGCAGACTAAACAGTGTCCTTTTCCTTGTCAGTGCTGCTGTTACATTTTGAGTTATGTATCTACATTTCCATTTAAATTTTATCCCAATTTTGATATTTTTTTACAGTGAAGCAAATTACCACTGACATTATTTGTCAGAGCAACAGCAGCTTTGGGAATACATACAACCTTATTGCACATAAAGGATTCAAGTATTTTAAAGAGAAAAAAAGCCCCCACATTATATTTATTTTATTTCTTTCTGCAATGTAGCTATGTTTTTTTCTGTGTCTATATCCCATGTTAATCACATAAGATACAGACACATATCTAATTTAAATCCCTGGAAAAAAAAAAAGAGACTTTATCATAAAATACTGCAGTTGCCATTTATACTTAAAAACTGCAAAAGGCTAAATCAATGCATTAAACCAGCCAAACAGATTTGGAGTGGTTCCTAAAGCAGTATTAATTATACCTCTATAGAAATTTCATCTGAAAAGCTCAAAGCACAATGCAAACCTTAACTTCACCGTACATCATGCTGGTGAGGTATGTTCCTTCTCCTGTATTCCATATAAGCAGTGAGGCTGCAGGGCAGTGACAGTCTAAGCCAGTAAAAAATGCTGGGTTTATGGTCCTGCCTTTTTTTCTGAATCCACTATTCATTTACAGCCTCTGGCTTGTCCCTGCTCTGGCACTGATCTGATCCACAATAACCTGGGTCAAGGACCTAACCTGGCAGAAAAAGATCAGTGAAGCACTAGTGCCACACTAAGGAAGGAACCGAATTGCAGTAATAGCAGCTTTGATCAGCCTAAGGAATTACACAATTGCCACCTGAATCTGCTCCTTTTCTGTTGTATTAAAAAAATGTGTTTTCAAATACCACAATATTAATAATACTGTTTGTAAGTTTTTTCCTAACCTTTCACCAGGGGAATAATCACCTATATTTCACCAATAAGAAGTCCTAATATCTCCTGTTTTGTTTTCATAGTCAACTTCCTGCTTTCTCCTATGTTACTGTTGTGCTCGGGAGGAGCTCCATCTAAACACCTGCACACCACCTTGTTATTTTCTTGAGCTCCCATGCTAAGTGTATTCTAACTTTGTAGGCTTTATTGAGCAGGAAACTTCCTTTTGTTTTGCAATATTATAGCACTTAGCACAAAAAAGCCCTTGCCCAGGACTAGAAGAACTTTTTATACAAGTGCTAAGTCATAATAACGCAGAAGAGAAATACATTTATCCTCCTATTACTGAAGTCGATAGCAAAGCTGTATTGACTTCAGATGGTGTGAGATTAAGCCTTACAGTGTTAATATTCCATATCATTTTGATTTTTTTTTTTAATAAAATGTCTTCAGCCTAAAGAAAAACCTTAGCTTTATAGCAGCACACACACACAGGCTGAATTGACAATGATACAAATGTGGATATATCCACAGGGTGAATATAATGTGTGCATATGTATACATACCTTATCTATATATCTTTTTATATTTTTTCTGAGACTCCTAAAGTGATGTAGGCATTATGTTTGCCCCTAGATTGGTATGTCTGTTAATCTCAGCACTCCCGTCAAGATTAGTTTTATTATCTACATGAACAGTAATTTTAAAAGAAATAGCTTTTTATTGAACTTCTGCTTAAATCCTGGCAACTAAAAAGACAGTCTACCTTGGTGTGATGTGACCTGAGAAGTGAAACTGCAAGTTCCTCAGAAACTGCCATCTACTTTCATCTGTGTGATGCTGAAAGCCACACTGTGTGTTTATATTAAGCTCAAACGAAATTAATGAGTTTTTAAAGAAAAGTAGCTGTAATGAAAAATCTTAAATATAATTTGAAAACTGTAATTTAATACAAATTCATTACATCAACCTCTGTGTATGCAGAGGTTCTATTTAATTTTTGTTAAATAATGTAATATCTTTTTTCAAATATCATTTGTCGCTAGTAATTCCTTTTTTATTATGTGTCTTATATTAAATTGATAGCCTGGTATTTCATACAAAGACTGCAGGCTGCTCAGTTCCAGCTGCTTACCCTTGAACACCCACTGGATGGCAGCCACATACAACTCTGGAAACAATTCACCTTGGTCCCTTAACTTGCTGACCTAAAAAGAAATTCTAGATTAAGTGCCTCTTAAAAAAGTTTTCTTTTATTAGATAATGTTAGTTTAGAACAAAGACAAGCAATAAAAACGTGTGGACAGAAATCTCATTATTGCCTCACTGCTGTCTTGTAGTGCACCATTTCATTTCAGGTCCCAGCATTAGAGAAGGTGTAGCTCAAAGCTGGTCATGGAAGGCAATGCAGGTGACCCCCATGGGACAAGAGATACAAGTGGAGCAGGAGTTGGCTCTATCACTAGTCAGAAATGCTTGCCCCTACTGATGGCAAGGCCAGGAAATCAGTATCAACGGTTTTTAAACGGAGATTTATTTCAACTAGGAATCCAAACAACCCCAAAACTTCAGAGTTCTTAAACCCTTAAAATAATTCAGAGCTAAATCCATTCTGAAATCTTTCCTTGACTTCAATGACATCTGTAAAATGTATGTGAGTAGATTCTGTTATCGATTCAGTACAAGAGATCAGTTTAAACCAATAATCCTAAACAGTAAACCAGCTGTATCTGTTAGAGCCTGCGATGTAACACAGCATTAGTTCCCTTGTTGCCACCCCACACACCACAGGATCTTCTCCCTCTGTACCATGACTGTATGCTCTGCCACACTGAAGTCCCAAGGGAGAGAAGGTCACTGGAAGGATTTACTTACTTTTCTTTAATCTGGCCAAGATCACTGCTAGCTGAACTGTTCCAAGGTGGGGGGAAGCAGGGGAACACTCGGTCATATCTTTGACTTGGTTTTGGCTGCACCAGAAAGCTGCATGGTTTCACCACCCACATGTCCTGCACACCCTGCTGCAGTCTCTCCCTTTGAGCTTTCCCACAGAAGTCCCACTGTAGGGCTCAGTGTGCAGGTATGGACATGAGTCTGTCTCTGCTTCCCTGCTGTGCTTGTGCAGGGATTTCCCAGAGGAATCAGAAAAAAAAAGGGAGAGAGGTACAGAGTAAGATCACTAGTTCCCTGCTCTTTGCTCCTCTGTCAAAACACTGGCACTATCCCTGTTTTCAGAGATGTGCAACCTACGACCACACACCAGTTTGAAGGATTTGGTGAAATATCATTATTTTGGGATCGTAGTCATGGTGTAATGGTATATTTTTATTTATTTTGAATGTGTCTGCCATTATGCACTTTTTCCAGGAAAGACAAAGTTGGAGAATTGTGTCTGCCAGAACAAGATTCCTGAAGGATTTTCCCCCATGGCCTCAGAAGAGGTTCTTAGCAAATACAGGATGTTTGATTATCTGATCTACAAAACCTAAGCTTTGGCTGATGGGGTGATATATTAGATATTCTGAGCCTGAACTATAAAGCAGCTTAAAAATAAAGGCGGAAGGCAGCCTTGCAGGGAACCTGCGCTGCAAAGAAGCAAACTATAGTTCTACATAGCTGATATACTGATTCCCTTTTAATCCACTATGGACCAGCCTTTCCACATCCTAAGTGAAGACAAACGGGAGTTTCACCACATCACAGCTGGCAGGATTTGATATTCTGTGTTTGTGCATGTAAATGCTCGCAGTGATTCATCAGTTATGTTGACTTTTCATTTTCAGATATGTCCTGCAGACATGATTAGCGTTCTCAGGTAGAGGCAGCCTCTATATTAGGCAGGGATTACTTTTTTATTATTACTTGTTCCTAATAGTTACTCTGATAACCATAGAATCATAGAATGGTTTGAGTTGGAAGGGATCTTAAAGATTAAAAATAATTTCTGAACATGAGTATTTGCTAGATCTCTTTTGTCATCTGCAGTGAACTTTTCCTCTCACTATTATGTATATACACTTCTCTTGTTGTGGTTCTATATGGCAGTATAAGAAATACAGAATCCCTCTTTTCCAGTTATTATAGTTTTTTGAGATGATTGCCTCTGCAGATTCATGGGTATGACATCAGTGGGCTTTCCAATGAGCTCACAGTATTCCAGGGTATCAGGGGGTTCAGTTCTGCGCTGTCTGCCATTTATTTACTTTTAACCCCTGAATTGAACATTTGCACTATCATTAAAGCAGACTAATCCAAGATAATATATGGAAATCAGAAATATAGCAAAAAGATATATGAAAAACTTGTATGCCCCTTACTGTTGTGGTTTCTCCAGAATTACTTCCGCAGCCTATTATACCTTGCAAAGTCTTAAATCACATATATGAATTTCTGTCCTCTTTTGAGCCAAGGTAAGGCCACAACAAAATAAACAATTGTTGTTCTGCCCTCTTTAAACATGTGCAATAAACACATAAAGCCAAGAAAATAAATAACAACAGCAAAGGTAAAAAAACACCCCAATTACCTTTATGAAATGTGAACATCAAAACTCTATCAAGCTGTATTGAACTATCCTAATAGTACTATTACTAAGCATAGCCAATTTTATTTTATTCCTCTCTCTTCACATTTTTCCATTAAGTAGTTAAAAACCAGGAAGATATATGCTAATATAATGTGATTGTTGTGTCATATTAGGGACAATATGAGTTTCCTATATATTAAACTATTTAGCTGAGCTGATTACTCTTGAATTTAGTTTTTAGGAGTTTTCACCAGGTGTCATCACAATTAAATTGAAGAATGTATGCAAAAAGAAAATAATAAACATGAAGTACGAAAAAGTATGTCTTACTAATTTATTACTTTTCTGAGAGAAAAGGAGAATGCCTAACACCTGCATTAGTCTCAAATACTCAGCTATGTAGATCTAGATTTACCAGTAATATAGATCCCAAATAGAAACCTTATATTAAAATAATAAGCTGCTATATTGTTGCTGTTGATGGCATTGTTATTTTTAGCAATTATGTTAAAGCACACAAGCAAAAGCCAGAGTGATTCTACAGCAACCAGCACAAACAGAAGTCAAATACAGGTATTTTCCAGGCCTTGGCAACTGTGGAGATGGCAGATATGGAAGGAAGGGTATTAACTGTTACTTTTACTTTATTAAAATGAAAGCAGAGTATATCAGACAGAGTTGTAAGTGGTAGCATAAACTCCATAACGTAGACTTAATTTGGTAGCACTGTAAGAAGGCAGATCAGTTCTAAATACTCACAATTTCTTTTCTCTTTCCCCAGCTTGATCACTATCCTCCAACAAGTTACAGCCTGCCAACATCATCTGACACTCAGTTCAATTCCCCAAAGGCACTATTCCTAGGAAAAGTTATAGGTAAGATTTCATTTTATACGTGGCTATTTTATTAGATATTTTCAGAGATTACTGAAAAATGGAAGCACATGGGATGATGATATGTGTCATGTTTGCAGCAGGACACTTGCTGCGCATGTCATTCTTGACAACAAAGTGGTGATATTGGAGTTATATCAAAAGAAAGGGTTATAGTCACCTTGTCACACAGACTGATGTGCACGCAAATAAGTGATTGCCTGCCCAATGCGTGTTGAAAAACAGATATGGGTAAAGAGACACTTGTGACATCTACTTTGTGAAGTTTCATTGCATTCTCAGTGTCAGGTAGAGGGATATGAGGGAATTATTGAGACCACTGCTTCTACAAGGAGATATTAAAGTTATTTTGAATATTATCATTCTGTGTGAAGTTATTATATGTTTTGTGTAATGCTTTTATCCATGCAGTCAGCCTTCTTATCCCAGTGCATCGTGCATCCTCCTGTGGCATAACTACCCTGCATCACTCTGGCAAAACTGCCACTTTCTCACAGTGAGGCCCACCAGCAAGGTCCTTTGGAAGTCTGTAACACCTACAGCAACACTCATCTGTACATTTTCCATCCCTTTTATGGACCTTATAATAATTTCCCTAGGCAGGAGCTTTCTGGCCCCCTCCCCAGCTGAACTCAAGAGACAATACAGATGCATCTTAAACTGCATTGGGCCCACTTCTAGGCCATCCTACTTTCCATTGTTTCATTTTGCCACTACTGGCACTTTACATGAATTTCCAAGGTTACTCACTTCAGGAATCAATTGTTCCCCTGACAATTACAGCTTTTAAGGAGGACTTTTTCCACTTTTCAGAGATAACAGGGTATTGATATTTTCTCCTCCAGGTGCTTTGCACAGGGATGTGGTTGCTTGAACTGCAGTGAAGGATTTAATCCAGAAAATTGCAAACTTTTCTTTGTTTAGTGGTGTACAGCAGTAATCTGTGAACCCTGTGCACTGATTTTTGAAGTGGAAAAGCAATTGACCACATAGCTAATGTGACTTTTTGAGGACACACTTTTCCATGTGTTTAATTTTTAAAATGTGATGTGTTGAACTTCTGTGAAATAGGAAATGAAAAGCCTTTAAACTGGCTGGTTAGCAAGAGAGACATGAAGTATTTTCTGTCACTCTCCAAGTCAATTCTGTAGATAGCACAAAAGATGATGCAGTCTGACTTGGGTGAATCTCTGGAAACTGGGTGCATTCCCACCTCACTGCACAGAATTAGGGAAGTTGGACTGGAGCTGACTCTCTGCCTTGGCCAGGCTGCTGGCATCTTCATTCATTCATTCAAAGTGAGGAGATGGAGGACTTCAGGTGAAACATTCAGCAGCTGGAATAACTCTGCAGGCAAGGAATGGGGCTTGACTCTTTCTGGCCAGGTGACTGTGCGCAAAAATATCATCTGAAGGGTGTGACTGTGTCCATCTCCTGTAACTGATTAATTACCAGAAAGGTTCTGTTTCCTTTGATATGACAGCTCTCTCTGAGAGTTCATGTGTCTGAGAAACTGCCACAATATGGCAGTACTGCCTCCACAGCTCAGGCCTATAAATAAGCTTAACATTTCTGAATGATTGTTTGAATCCAGCTAAAAAGGGCACTTTCCCAGACGTTTTAATCAGGTAATGCTTTGGAGGAGGCTGAGCAAGGGAAAGAAGAGAGAGAGCAAGTGAGAGAAAGAAGAGATTGGCCTACAAAAGAGAAAAAACTGCAGCGTAAGGGAGAAACTAGAGTGAAGGGAGAGAAAAAGACACCTCCTAAAACACACCAAAAAAAGTGAAAGACACACAAAGTGAAAGATAAAGTAAGAAATACAGTTTACACTACACTAATTTAAAAAAAAAATGTGAGTGCAGAAAGAGTTCTGCAAGGAAATAATTTCTTATTCCTTTGAATTGCTGAGCTGGCAGGTGAACTGGCAACATAATCATGCAACCACAGAAATGAAACTGTGACAGAGATAGGAGGTTTAGTCTTTGCACTGGTTCTTTCTGAGCTGAAATTTTAAGCTGGTTCATAGCACTACAAAATCAAAAGTCCACCCAGCTGTCTGCCACATAACCCCCATGCCCAAGTGCTGGCTTCTTTGCTGTATACTCACATTCTGAGACTTTTTTTCAGACATTAATGGAGAATAAAGGGGCTGCAAGAACTGGGCATCTCGGAGGGTCCATGATATGACGATTCATGTCCAGGATACTTGTTTCAATATTGGCAGTGACTGAAAGGCATGATAACCATCCAGGAAGTCCACATAAAATCAGTTATCAACCCAGTTCTGTTCCTACAGATTACACCTTACGTTTGCCTCATTTTCTGTCATGTATGTGGTTGAAAATAGAGTTTTAAGTCTCTTCTGACTGTTTCAGTTGGATCTAACCAAATGAGAAATGAAGCTTGGTAACAGAACTGTATCTGTATTCTGCCTGTTAATGTCAAAGGCTTGATCATAGGACTCACTGAACTTTTTCAGAATAAAGACATATAAAAGAGAAAAAAAGACGTATAAAAAGAAAAAAATAGCAGAGGTCAGTGAATATAATTTTATTTTTGTTGTGTAATAGGAGAAGTTTTAAATATCTGGGAACTTATGATTTATATTCCTCTCACTATAAATATCATAACCTGACAAGAGCAATTAAAAGCAAGTATCAAATGTAGACATTGAAAGAGTAAACATATTCCTGATAATATCTGTCCCATAAATACATGTGGTACAGTGGAGATTGTCATCAGGAAGCATAAAGCAATTACATCTATCACTGGTGCTCACCTTCAGCTCTTCTGCTAGCTTAAAGACTGAGAACAAGAAAAGGTCTTAGAATACCCTGAAGGAGTGATATGTGGGTAGGTTATATTTCTGGTTTTCTGTGCTACTTCATTTGAAGCCCAGAAAACTGTTTCTGAAGATTGTATTTGTCATCCATTCTATGCATTTGTTATATATTGTACATCACTGGGATTCAATACTTCATTTTTAACAGCATAGCATTATATTAGTAGGTTGGGAATATGATTCTTTTGCTTCTTCTGCTCTGCTTATGTTACTATCATCTTTGCAAAATAGGATATTTTATTAACCAAAAGGCCAAATCAGTACTAATGAAACAAACAAAAAAACCCCTTCTATTCTTTCTGCCAAATTAAAATTGAACTTCTCTGCAGAGACATGGGTTTCCTGATGTCGAATTGTTGTGTAATGACCACGTCTATTGATCAGCTTTACTGCACAACTCTCAGAGTAATGGTGAATGAGGGAAGAGCACAATTAACACAGTTATGCGAGTGCTGCAGTTTGAAGGGCAAAGAAGATGCAGAATCCAGTATCTTTAAAATTTCTGTTGTCATATCATACTGTCTAGGCATATTTCAGTAGCCTGGAGGGATTAGCACCAATGGGAGATCTGGATATATATATCAAGTTACAATTTGTACCCACCTGCAATTACATTCTATAAATGGGTAATATGGGAGTAGCCTCCTATTTCACTGCTAGTCTGCCATCAGTTGCATTCAATTTCTGTTGTTCCCATAGTATGTAATTCTTATTTGTCATCAAAAATGAATGCAAGGCCCTATTTGTAAAGACAGATGGGTTTTTGAAGAGCACTGTGGAACCATCTTGCTAAGAAACTGATCTTCCACCTGTCTTATTTCCATTTTTATTAGGGTTATTTGCATAGAAGTAGCCTCCTCTGCCACAGCTGTGCTTCCTGTGATAGCTCATCTGCTTCCAGTCAGAAACAATCACTCATACAACACCTACCACAATGCAACACCACTCTCTGCTCTAGGTGTTACAACAATATGGCTGATGAATAAAATGGTGACAAAATGGCTCCATGTCTCTTAACTGTTTGTAATATTTTCGGTAAAGCAGGACGGCCACATCATAAATAATAAGAAATTAGTGAATTGCAGTTGTAATTAGGGAGCATTGCTTCTTCTTTAAGTTGTTTTCTGCTTTTCTGAAATAATTTCCAGAAAAGACAGTTGTTCACAGGCTTAAAAAACATTGATATAAAATATTTTTAGCTTTGTGGGAAACTGGAGGTACAGGCATTCAGTATATAATTCTTATCTGGGTAAAATGGATTACAATTTAAGATGTGAAATAAATAAAGCTGAAGAAGTCAGTGAATGAACAGTCTTGCTTTAGGTGTGTGTAGTAATTAAAATAGTATCACCAGATAAATGCAGGATTCTGTAAAAAAGATCTAAAAGAATGGTTAGTGTTTCAAGGAAGTTCTTTAATCTATTATTTAAATATACTTGGGCTTTGATGGCTGACACAGACAAAGTAAGAGGGAAAAGTTGGCTATCTGGATGACCAGCTATGAAGAGAAGAAACAAAAAAGTAAACGATGTGACAGGAAGAGTTATATGTCACAGTTCAGATCTGAATCTACATTTTCATTTAGGCTGCAATTTGAGATTCATTACTGAGGTAGAATAGGGCAGAGGTTTTATTTTCTCACTAAGCGTAGTGGTTTTGGATGCAATGCTCAGGTTTGTCTTCCCATCCCTTTTGGAGACCTGCACTAATTTCTGTTACGTGAACTTGCTATACAGGGAACTGATGTCATAGTCTGTACTTTATTACTGAAAGTGTAGTATTTCTCTGAGTTTTAATATGCATTTATAAATAATTAGCTACACATGATTAAACATGATTTTGTAAAATATCATTCTAGTGAACAGAAATAATTTGAGTTTCTTAACAGTATATTTGATTGAGCACAGAAACATCGAGAACAGACAAGAGTTGCTCTTGAGAAAGTGCAGGGAAGTAAAGGAAATGTGCTCCTTGTCTGTTTTCCATCTCCACCAACCACTCCAAATCAAATTATATCATTTCAAATATACTTAAATATCCACTTGGAAACAATCAACATAGTACAAGTCATTTATAACACAGATTATCAATTTCAGAGCTGCCTATTGTCCATGCAGCTAATCTCTGTAGGCTCCATTTATGTCTCTGCCTCACCCTAGTGTTTTTCAGGTACTTCCAGTAGGAGTAGCAAAAAGGGAAATACCTTTCAGCTCTGCCTTCCCTCTTACAAAAGCTGCCATCACTCTACAATTAAAGAGAGCTCCTAGAAGTCAACCCCAGGGGCCTGGAGTCTTTTCTCAAAAGGCAGTTTCCTCAAGAAGAAGAGGTAGAAGGTCCATTTCTAGATGTGTCAATGAAAGGGGTTTTTTATTGTTTCCTGGCTGAAGCTTCTCTGTTTCTTTACTGGGGAGTGTGGTGAAAATAAAAAATGGTCAGGAGACATTTCTTCAGATTCACTGTGACATTCACTGCTCTGGACTGATGGAAGGTAAGACCAGCTTGCATTTAGCCAAATAATTAGTTTCAAATGTGCAAAGGAGAGAACAAAGAAAAACTTCACAAAAAGTGAGATAAACTCACTTCACAAAAAAGGAGATAAATGACATTGCCTACATGGCTTAGGTAAGGTATAGAAATGGGAACTGTTTTTTTCTTGCATGGCATCGCTTCACAAATACTTACTGAATAATAGGAGGCAAAAGCTCAAAATCCTTTAGACTATCAGAAGGGACAACAGCAATTTTTCTGAAAGGTAAGCCTTCTTTACTACTAAATAAGATACTTTCTTTTCCATAGAACAAGCCTGGCAGTTTGATGCTTCAACACTTCTAGCTGAATAACAGAAATTACCTACAATGTAATTCATCCTACCAAAACCATCATATGCTTTCAAAACCAACTTCAATGTCCATGTTTCCACAAAACTGCAAAGATTTATCACTTAGAGTATTTGTTTCATGCCAAAGGTTTAATATCTCTCTTTGAGAACATTTATCATCATTGAAAAGGGGGTGTCACGGTCGGGCGCGCAGAGGTCCAACCACCTCCCAAAGGGAGAAGGGTTGAGGGTAAACTGGGATATCTCCTCACCAGGCTCGCAAGCAAATATGGATATCAAATGAGTATTTAATAAGTTTATTACTAAATATATTCTAATAAAACCTTATTTACTCTATGGAAAATATTATGGTATTAAAGAACATCACGCTCACCCATTCACTCCCCCTCTCACTCACCGAGAGATAAGGGCAAATAAGGACTTTATTATGTCAAAATATGACCTGTATGTGTGGATGGTGCGTGTGCGTGCGTGCATGTGTCCTTTCGGCGTTTGGTGATGGTCTCCGTGGAACGGCGACGATGCCCGACCGGCAGACCTGGACTGTTTTGATGACGTCAGCAGCTTCTAGCTTTTTGGTGCGATTGGAGTTTGTCTCTCTCTC
>VZZY01008070.1:15674-38723 GCA_013400335.1 Eurystomus gularis
CGATTGCGCACCTTACGGCCGGCGGCAGCTCACGGCTTCTTTCTCTCCCCCGGATTCCTGGAGCAGTGGGAGTCAGCAGTTCTGCCCGGCGGCTCTCCGCGGCGGCTGCTCCCTTCTTTCTGACTGCTTAGTTTCTTCAGGGGGCTGCGCTGACAGCTCAGCTCAGTTTCCCCCTCTCTGGCTGCTTGGCTTCTTCAGGGGGCTGCGCTGACAGCTCAGTTTAGTTTCCCCCCCCTCCTCCTCGCTCCTCTCTGACAGCGGCGGAGGGAGAGGGGGGGGGCGTGCGCTCAGCAGGAGCGATGTGCTCCCTTTGTGCAGTGAGGTGGAAAACAGAGCAATTGTTTACTTTTTCAAAATTTATGGCCGGTGTTATCACGCTTCCGGTTTCCTGGAGGATTTATGGGAATTGCAGAATTGATTTATGGGAAATTGAGTTTTTTGCTCACTGTTTTAATAAGACAGAAAAATCATGTGGTCGGTTCACCACAGGGGGGGTTGATAGCATTAATAAAAATTTCTGTAAAGGACATAGGCATTGTCATCATTGACACTGCTTGACATTGACATAACCTGATACGAAGTTCATGTTAATCAAATCAATCATCAAACCAATTACTGGTTTAGAATTAGGTCTCTGATACTGTAAGGTACTTTGCTCAGCTCTTAAATGTGGATACTAGAAGATAATGCAAGATAATTTTATCTTTTGTTTGAGAACTGAAATGAAGAAGAGAAGCCAATCATATCTATTGGTGCAGTTCACCTCACAGTATCCATGCTGCATCTTCTTTCCATTTTTTAGAATATTGTGGGATTTGGTTGCTGCAGCATTGGCCAGCTGGCAGATCCAGTGAGGCAGGAGGTAGACTCCAGACAAGATGGACTAAATTAGATGCTGTGGTAATCGCAGTAGTCATGAGTATAGCCAGTTCTGCTCTTCAAAAAATTAGCTTGAGTCATCTCCTCCCACTAACTTTTCACTCCAACCCTTCAAGTCATTCTTCATCTCTCAGCTGCTATCTCATACTCTGTAGCCAGTAGCTGCCCTTTCATTTGCTTATTGCACTATTTTCTGTAAAAGGACTTCATAGGTGACTAGTCTTCAAATCTTCTGTGGGCATTCAACAGCTCCAGAAGGTCAACTACCTTTTTTTCCTCATAGTCCTCTAGCATGCATACCATGCATCCTGTAACAGGATGCAAGAATCTCCTAATTGCTAGATTATGAAGTTCTTTCCCTTTATTCTTTAAGATGTCTTAGAAAATTGTTCCATATAAATCACTCTACAGAATCTTGTGGAGAAAATAATCCCATTGCTTTACAGTTCTTTCCAAAGTATGCATCATAGGAAAAAAAAAAAAAAAAAAGGAGATTGTAGAGACATTTAATTTAGTTAGTGCCATTTTGAACAAAGTGTTTGCACAAGTCTTATCTGACATTCAAAACCATGTGATAAGACTATATAAAAGTAATGGAATAAAATGAAAACTTAAACTTCAATAATTAGAGTGACCTTTTCCTAGCTTCTGTATTTTATTAAGATGGCAAGTCTTAGTTCTATAACTTTTCCCTACCACAGGAAGAAAGGAACTATTTCACCTGTCATATCTAGTACTAATTTATTTCAAATGCAGAAGCTTTGAAGGGTCAAAGAGGGAACTGAACATGATAAGATCACCAAAGGCATTGATAAAACCTGCTGTTGGCCCTATAAAATTATAATGGCATAGACAGCAAAATCAGCGAGCTGAGAGCACCTTCAAGGCTTGTAAGTCATAAATCAGAGTGTTACACAATGGGAACACTTGCTCCATCCATGGAGGTGTTCAAGGCCAGGTTGGATGGGGTCTTGAGCAACTTGGTCTAGTTGGAGGTGTGTCCCTGCCATGGCAAGGGGCTTGGAATTAGATTATCTTTGAAGTCCCATCCAACCCAAACCATTCTATGATTCTGTGAAAATTGAAAGCCAAAGGTATACTGAAGTGGAAAGTGAGAGCATGTTATAATTTTCCTCCAAATATATTTGAAGGAAAAATAAAAAATCAGAAGAGATCATCCCTAAAATAACAGAAAGACAGAATTGACAAAAAAAAAAGTCTTTAGTAGGCCAAAGCACAAGTCTTTAAATTTGACATTATTTTATCTAATATGGGCAACCTCTGCCCATGGCTCCAGATAGAAGACGTTCAAAAGTAATGTGAATATGCACCCACATTTTTATCAGAAACAGCTGTAGAACTATCTGTTCTGGCCAGAATATTTTTGGCTGGAGATGTAGATTATCTACATGTCATTCCTTGTAAGGACAGGTAAAGAAATTACATCTAAATCAAAACTGTACTCGTTGTTTGATAATTGAAAAGAGCCTCAGTTTTTATCTAATGCTTGTTTCACTTAGGAAAGTTAAGGCAGTGGGGGAAAAATCAGAACAAAACAACTCATAGCCTGCCAAAAATATTGCAATTAAAAATCTCATCTTTGGTCAGATGAGTGATAATCTCGCCAAGAGATTGTGTGCCTGAGTCTGTGGTCTGATTCAGACCAATTGACAGACAGACAAGAGAAGTGACTTGTGTCCCTTGCTTTGGAAGATCACTGGGATCAAGTCAATCCTATCCCTCAACAGCTGTCCTAGTTTTCACTCCTCTCAGTAATAATTTGAAGTTGACCATTTCCTCTTCTGATCTACAATGGCCACTTATGCAAGAAGTGGCAGAGGATTCCTGGAGCCTGGAGAATGTTTGCTGTGACTGGAGGAGACCCTGGGCAGGGCAAGGGATGTGAGAGTTTCTGGGATGTGAATGAGATAGGAATTCCATGGTATGTGCTACTTCTGCCTGAAATAATAAACACCAAAAGGAGAGTAGGACCATTGCACCTAGCAAAGTGCTAGTGCACCTTTGCACATTGGGGCTCAGAGCTGCCTTGGTTCTGGACAGCTTTCATTCTCTCAGAGAAGTCTGGATCTATCCGTGCAGATAGGTTTTAAGCTGTACAGCTTTGTGGGATGAAATTTATCTCAGTTCAAAGGCTCAACACAAAATCTTTTCACTACTACACTCTGTTTAAATCCACAGCCTTAAGTAGACCTTATATAGAATGTAAAGTAAGTTTTTATTGTGCTGCTGTTCTTTGCACAAAAGTCACCTGTTCTGTGTAAGTATAATCAAAACATAGTAAAATAAACATGTTCCTCAAACAATATTAAGTAATGAATACATGTGAAGATAAGATAATCCCTTTGGAGGTACTTTATAGAGAACTATAAATTCATAGGCTAAATTATTCATGGTGAATAATTTGCTTAACTCCCCTATCACACACAAAAAAAAAGGAAGGAAATAAATTATGGAAAGATAATTTAACATTTTCCTGTTAAGTCAGACCTTTGACTGTAGGTTACTTTGCATTTCTTTTAAAGAAAATGCTCTCACTATTTAAATTACAGAACCAAAACCTGACTGATGTCTTATTTTTAAGTGTTTCTGCCCAGCAAATTTTAAAGATACATATACATATATATATATATATATATGCTTTCCTTAAACAAGCCCTTTCTGATAGGTACAGTAATGTAGTCTCCATCTGCATATTTCCAGGAAGAGTTAAAACACTATTATTTGCCACAGAGAAGGAACTCATTCAAAAGATTGTCCATGTCATTCCCAATGGCTTCAGCTACATCCGTGCTGGATATAACAAGTGTTTTAGTTGGATCTGTGTCCCTGCTTAAACTTTGCCATAGCAATATAGCTGTGATACCACTCCACACGGACTGTTTGTCCCTGGTTATTTGCATAGTATTAAGATGTGCATAGGCGGAAGACACTGGAAATTAGTCCCTTCAAACTCATCTTTGCTGCTTGTTGCATGTCAGACAGTCACCAGTAATGAGCTAAAAACATACACTTTCTTTGGATTTTTGAACCACCTATGTTTTTCATGTGTCTTTTCATATTTGGTGAAACGTATTTCAGATAAGTTTCAGACTGACACAGTTTCAAGCTGAAACATGGCAAAGTACCAAAGTAGGGTAGACAAGACATTATCCCTTGCTGAAGGAAGGCATTGTTTACTAGCTAGTAAAGTACAGGAGGTCTAGTTTGACACGTAAGCCTTTATATCTAAAGAAATGAAACAAGTTGTCTAAATTTAACAATTTGGATTGTTTTCTGGATCAGAAATAATAGAATGATTTTTGGAGGGAAAGAAAGAAACTGTCTGGATCCTCACAAGTCTTCAATGAAGACATCCACTGTAACAGCTAAAATTTTTCACCAAGACCCAGGAAGGATCAAAATTGATCTGAAAAGGCATGTATTGTGAATGATGCTCTTGATTCTGTGGTAGAAAGTCTCTTTACTGGTGTGTCATTTGATAGAGGCTTTGAAATCATTTTGTCATGTGTCTTTTGTTTTTTTTACTTAAAATATGGTACCTTATATGAATAATATGTTTCACAAAAATTTTAGCAGTTTCAAGAATATAGTATTGTATATTTCTAGAGGTAGTATAGTATAGTACAGTACCTTACTAGGTATAGCATTGTTTTAAATAGCTTCCTGAATTAGTTTCAGAGTTTTTCTACAGCACAGTTGATATCACTAACAGTTCCTCAAGCTGCAGTTTGGTTGTTCATTCTGATATTAAATCTGACACATTAGTAGCAGTGTTGTGCCATTGACCATGACAGTTACTGATCCTGATTTAGATACCATAATAAAACTATATTTAATCTGCAGTACAGTGGCTAGTCAATAAATACCTCATTTAAATACAACAGGAATAAACTTACATCTTTAAACTTACTTTTTAGAGAAACCTGTTTCCTCTCCCATGAATGTACACCGCTTTCCAGAAATGCCTCCTTTATGACTACAAGAGCTTACAATTCTATCGTAGCGATTCGCAGCTAGTGAAATAATCAGGGTTGCACTCCACTTGCAAGTGAAGCAGCTGAGTAAGGTTACAGTCACCCTCCCACCAAAAGGTAGTATTTTTTTTTAATTCAGTCTGATAGCAAGATAACATATACTGTCACTGTCTTTGTTACCCCTCTCTAATTCCTGCTTTCTTCAGAGAGTGTTTGGAATTCCACCAGTCCTCCCTGCTATTTTTTTTGAGATATTGTCAGCTGCCTCACTGTTACATGAAAATGCTTGTTGATCAACCAAATTGTCTCCTGGTCCTTCTTACCAGTTGCAGAATCCAAACTGTGTAAAGGTTGCACTACAATATATACAGTTCTTTGAAAATGTCCAGGGAAAGAAATATATTTGTCATCGAGTGTCAGAAAAACTGAATTCTTTAAAATACTCAAGCTAGAATAACCACCACCTCCCTACCCCCCACTCCCCCCTCAACACCCCCCCCCCAAAAAAAAAAAAATCAAAAGCCTTTTTCTTTTGGAATACTATGAAAACAATTTATTGAGTTGTAAATGATGAGACACCTCAGAAATACTGATAATTAGAGATTCTCTTTCGATTTTTCTGGGGTAATATCTTGGGTTCCCTCTATCTGAAACACAGACAAAAATACGCATTTAATAAGATAGCCAAATTCGACTTCCTGGCATCACAGGATGAGTTGGAGATTATAAGGGATATGTAAAGGCTAATGAACTGTCTGATAACTCACCTTCTACTCATGAAAAGAGCAGATGGAGCATATGGGAAAGAGCAGCAGTGTATCAGTGGCTAAAACTGATCTGACTCTAGAAGTACAGAAGGCTGGAGACTGCGAAAGCTACAAGTGAAATAGAGGAACACAAACTTCAAATACAGCTTCTCAAACCATTTTACTTTCTTCTAGGCAAACCCAGACATATTCTTTACCATTTAGTAAGGCTACGGTAACCGTTGAGCACTTTCCTTTTCTATTGCCCAATGAAGTAAAAAGGAAAAAAAATTGTCCAAAGCTTGATAAACCATAACAAATCTCAGAGCAGCAGTGCAGGATAAAGAACTGACAAAGTTCTCAGAAGACTGTAATGAATTATTTTTAAATGAAGTTTATTGCCTAATTTTCTCTTTATCCTTTTTCCCATTAAATCCGTTGAAGAAGCTTCTTGGGAAAGCATAAATAGCTATTAGAATATGTCAAGTGAAAACTAACTTAAACTAGCTAAGCTATGTCCTTCTTGTGACATGGGTCTTGTTCTACCAATTATTAATCAACCCATACCAAAATACAATTAATTAGCCCTAAACACATCATAACATTCTGTAGGTAACAGTTAATACTGAAGGTAATATACAGGTGCTACTGTGCAAATATACTTCATTCTCTGCACTAATTCTTATATACTACATGTTACACTGGTAGTAGTCTGAACATTAAGATACTTTTCTCTTTTTTTCACTAAATAAATACAATTGTTCCAGTAGAATAACTTTATTCTGAGCCAAGAACATTTTTTCTAGTAGTTCACAGTGATTTTTCTTTCATTGTCCCCAACTCAGCAGAGCCCAGAGGTCCATTTGTGATTCATCTATGTGGAATGAAAAAGATCAGATAAGAGACTGGAATACTATATTTTGCTGAAAGTTTCTCAAGTATTTCTAATGTTACTCATTAATGTTAGTGCTGCTTTCACACTTTAAATATGGGCAAAGAGGACATGATAAAATTCAGTGAAGTAGGATCTGTGATCGGCCAGGTTTAGAAATAATCTGAATTACCCTGCGTCATGCAGACTGCTTTTATTTTGAGTGACTTCAACAGCAGACATAGTAACATACATCCTAAAGAACAGTTGTGGCTTTTGTAAAATACATTTTTATAGAACTATAAAAAAGTTAATAATGCCCAAAATGTTGTTGTCACAGCACTCAGGAAGATGCCCTTCACTACTCTCAAATACTGCGTCAACCACTGAGGTCCTCCGAGACCCTTTAGCTAGGAGCTCTTTCCTGATATGTTAGAATAAGAATGAGAAGGAAAGGAACTGCATGCATTGGTACTTGCCTCTTATTTCAAGTAATTAAATCTTAGATTTAAAGCAATGGGCTTCATTATGACAATTAAATCTCTCAAAACTGATCAAGTTTTGGAGATTGAAAGTAGTAGGGTCAGAAGATGAGCAGGTGAAAGCTGTAGGAGCCCTCTCTGCCTTAATGACCGTGATGGAAGGTGTACTGACTGCAGGGCTTCTGTGGTAAGGGGGTATCAGCAGGGGAAAATTCCGAGGAATGCATGGGGGTGACAGCAGAAACAAAGGGTGGGGAAGCAGCTCAGCAGCTGTGGCTGAGCTGTGTGGATACAGCTGGGTACCTACCCAGTGTCACCTTCCCATCATGACTACCACATTACTGTCATTCTGTGCCTCTCTGGAGACCAGCTCCCATCTTGAAGGAAATCTGAAAATCACCATTGTTGCACCAGGAATGCAGAGCTGGCAGAAGAAACTGGGGTGGTTCACACAGTGCACTTCAACAGAGCTGATGGTGCTGGGTAGGATGCCTCGATAAGGATGTCGTTAGCATCATTACCAGAGCCTCCCAGCTCTGCTAACCTTGCTTCCAGTGACTAGGCCAGCTCAAGTAGCTTTGTTCAGTGCTGCTCTGTGCCAAGTGTACGATAGGCAAGTTTTCATGACTTAGGTGGCTGACCTACTTTTCTTTCTAGATCATTTTTTATAAATCATTTGTTATTTGATCATTACCTTTCAACTTTTGGATGCGTTTCTAAATAGGAAATTGATGACACATTTTTTCCTCTTTTTAAAGAGGATAGTTCATCCATAAATTCTCTTTTTTTTCTGGTTGCAATATTATTAGCTTGTTGTAATACTGTCCTGGCTTATGCATTCAATCACAAAATGCAGTTTCTGCATTCCTCCTGGTTACAACAATCCTATAAAATAAGCCATGTTTATGAATCAATAACGGACAGATTTCATGCATTGTAACTGTACTTCATTTGTGGTAATTTTTTTTTATTGTTGTTGTTTCTGTTCTATTTTGCAAAACTGGTGTCTATAAATACTAGTGGTGATTTTCCTCAAATACTTGTGCTATGATGAGCATCGCATATAAAAGCTAGAGCATTTTTCAAATATCTTTAAGATAGTTGTCACTCTTCTTCAAATAATTACCTACATCCATTCAGCTAAAGGCAAGCTAGGACCTTTGCATTCAGTAAAAGATGCTACTCAATTATTTTCTCAATTGTCTAGATCTGATTTTTTCTCTGGTAAAGTCATTCTTTTTCAATAAATCATCATTTAAAAAGCTGATCAGCACATTATGCTAGGGTATAAAGTGTTGAAGCACTAGAAGAGACTGAAATAAGAATTGCACTGGCACAGTAATCAGTACGTTTGGAGAACGGGCCTAAGTTTTAAAGAATTGCACCTTTTCATTCTTTTCATTTTATTCAGCACCCTCCTGAGGAAATTGGCTGCTCATAGCTTGGATGGGTGCTCACTTCACTGGATAAAAAACTGGCTGGATGGCCAGGTCCAAAGTGTTGTGGTGAATGGAGTTAAATCCAGTTGGCAGACAGTCACAACCGGTGTTCCCCAGGGCTCGTATTGGGGCCACTTTGTTTGATATCTTTATCAATGATCTGAATGAAGGGATTGAGGGCATGCTCTGAAAGTCTGCAGACAACACCAAGTTGAGCAGAAGTGTTGATCTGCTTCAGGGGAAGGAGACTCTGCAGAGGGATCTGGACAGGCTGGATCAATGGGCTGAGACCAATGTATGAGGTTCAACAAAGGCCAAATGCCAGGTCCTGCACTTGGGTCACAGCAACCCCCAGCAATGCAACAGGCCTGGGGAGGAGTGGCTGGAAAGCTGCCTGGAGGAAAAGGACCTCAGGCTGTTGATCAACAGCCAGCTGAACATGAGCCAGCAGTGTGCCCAGGTGGCCAAGAAGGCCAATGACATCCTGTCTTGTATCATAAATAGTGTAGCCCGCAGGACTAGGGAAGTGATCGTTCCCCTGTACTCAGCTCTGGTGAGGCCGCACCAGTAGCCTGTTCTGTAGCTCTCCAAGAAGTGCCTGCAAGCTCACTAGACCCCACAGGTTTATCTCCATTACACATACAGCACATCTTAATTGCTGAAGACTGTTATCTTGACTTTGTAATAGTGTTCCCTCCAGGAATGAAGGAATGCCTGACTGACAGCTCGGCTTGCATTGTATCTGGTACCTGGGCATTGCTTGTAGCATGCCAAGTCCTTTCTGCTGAGGAATGAACTGAAACCAGTGCAGGACTGTTTTGCTGGATTAAGGGCAATATGCTGCATCCCGTCCTCATGCAGGAAAATAAATAAATGTGAAATGTTACGAATGCATTGCATTTCCACTTTCTTCTGAGGGGTTCAGAGAGTGACTGGGGGACAGGGAGGGAGAGTGGGACATGATGAGCTTGACAGACAACCAATTTGCGTTCAGATCTGTCTTCTTTATTGTTCCCCCCATCAGGAATTAGCTAGCAAGTTGTTCGTCACAGAGTTCAGACACTATCCTCTATGGCCACTGTGATTCCTTTACTAACAGTGCTGCTTACACAGATCTTTCTGCACTGGTTTTGTAGCTTTTCAATAGTGTTTATGGAGTTTACACACCAAATCCATTCCTATAACTTCCAAGCTGGCCATTTCTAGTCCTTCCTCAAGACTCACCTATGGCTGTTAGATTTTTTTTTGTAGGAAATTTACTGTTTACATGATTATTGTAGTAATGTGTCCAGTCAGTTTAAAAGCCAAATTAAACATAAGCCAAGTCATAATATAGTGGAGACATACAAAGTCTTGTGTACGCAACTTCCCCTGCATTTGCCTCCAAGGCCCCAGCCCGCCCTCTTGGAGCTTCCCCACAGCTTTGTGTGAGGGCAGCAGGCTTAGGACTTCTCTTATTACTAAAAATTGCACTGCATTTCAATAATGCCACAATTACCTTAGCTTTCTCCAAAGCAAAAGCTTGCCTAGCCCATATCCCCCTTCTCCTCTCACCTTCTTCCTCTGACTCCCTTTACCAGCCTCCTTGGTTCCCTCTGGCTCCAGCTCACATATAAATTTGCAGCAGGCAGCTTTTATCTCAAGGACACTCAGGTCAGGCTGCGTACTGTTGCTGCTACTGGATTCATGGAGCTGCCTCTCTGCTGTTCCGGATCCACCTCCTTCTCCCCTTTGCTCAGCCACAGTTCAGTGCCCCACAGTTCCACAGCCACCATGATGCCAGGTACCCAAAGCTGTGGTGTTGTCTGTAAAGCATGGCAGAGCTCTGCATGTCAGCTTTCTCCAGGCACTTAGCATGGGACAAACTGTATGCCCTTCCTCCCTTCTTCCAGAGCTCAAATGGAAATTGTTAGAAATGTCTATGTTTTGAAAAATAAGTAGAAATTATTATCAACTGCTTAGACAACTTTATTTCCGTGAGAATAAAACAGCAGGGGCACCTTACTTCTGAATATCAAGTTCTTGTTGTGAAGTTGGGTAAATGCTTCTGGGGGGGGAGGAAAATGGGGAAGAGCTGAAAGGACTAAGCAGCAGAGTGGAAGAAGCCATGAGAAAAACAGTTCTGGAGCACAAAACAGTGATGGCAAAGCAACAATGTCGATAAGCTAGAAAGCTGGCTGATGCCAGGTGCCTGTGGGACAAACACGGGTGTCCCGCTCCCATGGTGCCAGACTGGAGGCAAATACAGCTTGGGAAGCTACACTTGATCAGCTGTCCATGGAAAGTGCCAGTTTTTCTTGTTTCTTTGAGTTGTTCTTACTGCCTGACCATGAGGCAAAGAAATGAGCAAATATATCTTCATCTGCTCCTTCGTAATTATTGTGGATTGGTTTCTACTCACTAACAAACTCAGATATCCTGTTGAAATGCACAGCAACTGTCCCAGCTGAGCATGTGACAATTTGGTTTCAGCCCATGTTGTTTTCACAGATTTCAAACTCAGGGCATCGAGTTTTGGGCTGGCACATTTCCATCCTCTTGGACCTCCAGTCACAGAAGTGCAGTATCATGGACAAAGCTAGTAACACGTTTCTGTCCCCCTCCATAGACAAGGGAAAGCTGATGAACAGGATCATGTGATCTGTGCTATGCTCATGGTGACCTTTTGAGTTTGAGCAGCTGACAGAAAGTTCTCTTCTCTAACCACCAGCCTCACTGCTTTGCTGTTTACCTGGTTTGCAAACACATCAACCAGCCTTTTAAGGGAAACACACCAATTTGCCACGGATTTGCTAAGAGAAAAGGACAGGGTCCTCCTACAACTTAAGTTCCTGCAATCTCAGTCTAACCTTCATCTTTGTTATCTAGACTGCTGCCTGAATCAAACGTCTATTAGTAATGTACTGGAGGCAGGGAGGAAAGAGATTTTAAAAATATTCATTGAAAATTTTTCATGTTTTCAGATGTGCTTATCCACAAAAATCCCAGGTATAAATTTAAATTTAAAAAATACATATTGGGAATTTCTTGTTCCAGTATTCAACTCCTCTTGCAGAGTTTGGTGCTGAGCATGCTCAAACAGTCTTTTATAACTATCCACAAACAGAGTTTCTGCAGATATGTCAGCTGGTGAAGGAGACAAACTGCATTTGCAGGTCACCTATCACTGTTCCTTTTTCCAGCTCTTCTTCTGACTTGCACTCACTCCACAGCCCAGCAGTAACTCTAAGCAGGTTGCTTGCCATTCTGAAATCCTGGACAACTTGCCACTGTGCCTGTGAAATTAAACTTTGCTTTGCACAGACCATGAACTGGAACATGTTGTGGCTACATTAACAGATGCACAGGTAAATGTTATGCCCAGCATAAATTTAATATGTAAATTCAGCATATGCAGAACATTTTGGCCTGACTGTACATCTGCTGATGTGTCAGACTACATGTTCTCTTGTGCATTTCAGTGCTGTCAGATGTGTGAGCACCGCGAGGCTCACAATTATATTGGAATTACCAGCAATATTTTTTTAATTTTCCCAGTTAGATGGGGGGGGAACTATGAGTGCAAAGAGAAGTGCAGATTTTTAGGGCAAAAAAATTGTTAACGGTTTGTTCTTTCCTCAACTTAAATCAAACTGCTTCAATCAGTAATAGTCTGTATATCAAGCATATAATACTTTAGAGGATTTAGTGCTTCAGTAAATTTCAACGTACAAATTATGATGAGCAACACTATGATTTCCTAGCACAGAAATTCTCATATATACTTATGTTCAGGGAGTACCTGAGTCTTCTCAAATATTGCAACCTTTCCAGATTTCTGTGAAGAACCATTCTGGTATGAAACAAGTGTCTTGACAACCACTGTCTTCTCCTCTCCACCTCAGTGTACCAATCCACATCACCCAGAGGCCTGAACCAACCACCTGGTGCTTAAAATCTCAAAGAAAATCATTTATTCTAAGTGGTTGAACATTGTGATATGAAAAGATCTGATAACAGCAGTGTTACTTCCATAAAACTCCAGACAAAAAACCCCAAATGCAGTAAAAAAACAATGGAGGGGAAGTGGTAGATATAACAACAGAACAAAAGATATAACTGATGATAATATTTGGAATAAAACAGGAAAGAAGCGAACAACTGAAATGTGAATAAAGAGGATGTGGAAAAACAGTGGTGAATAAGGATGATGGGAGAAAACACTGAATGGGAAACTGTAACAGATAGGTTGTGACCTCTATTGCATAATCAGCATCACATGCTTGAACAGAAAGTTCTTGAGACATGTGGTACCAAACATGTAGTAAAACACCATAAGCTTTACTCCAGATAAGCCATCAAATTCTACTTAAAATCTGCATTTCTTAAGATGACTTACCAAAAACCTCTACTTATTTTAGGGAGAGCTTTTTTCTGTAATTCCTGAGGTCTTGGAGTTCTATATTCTAATAGTAATTCTCTGGTATCCTTCTCTTATTCTTACTGCAAATGATTCAGCACCTTAGGACAGTAAAGATTTGGCTGCTGCACTGTAATAGTTTAACATCTGTGTATTTCACACAATCAGTCAGCCTCTGTGCTGGTAAACCTGTTATGAGGCAGTGTATGTTCAATAGGATGGAGACAGAACAGTGCTGGAGACTGTCCTAGGAGGATTTGAAGGCAGTTGTGCAATGCATTTGCAAGGTCAGCTGGAATGATGTAGTGGAAAATAAACCAGTCTGATAGTTTGAGATTTGAGACCTGGAGTCTCAGAAATGGTTCAAAATAGCACAATGCCATCTGTCTTTGCACAACTGCAAAACCTGCAATAGTAACAAGATGATGGCAGCAGTAGTCTTCTGATTGACCAGAGAAACATGTGGTCTGTTTGGTCCAAGTTATGGAGGCACTGCAGCAGCTTTGTAAGGATCCTGCTGTTCCAAGTATGTTCTAGTCAGTCTTGGAGATAAATTTTACCTAAACAGGATAATAAATAGTTATTTTTAATGAGTTCTTTGATGTCATAAAACTCAATTTTTTAAAAACTTCTAATCAGGAGGAATATTTAATTTCTGTTCTTTTCAACATAGTGCCCAGATAGAGATCCCTGGAGTTCAGTTCTTCTGACTCAAGACAGCAAAGACATAAAGCAAACTCCTGTCTTATTGCCAAATGTCTGTCTCTTTATGATCTATACACACACATTATAGATACACTTTTGTTGGCTTTTTGATCTTTTTATAGAGAGAACCTGGTTTACATACTACTCTGGGGAAATGTCTGGCTGGAAACCGTTCCTGATTTACAGGAGCAGACTGCATAGAGGAGAGGCTGGTGACCCAGACTGACAGGCTTTACAATAAGGATGTGAATTTCTGAATCTATTTAACAACATTCTTTGATTTATTTCTTCAAGGATATGTAACAATATTTCTTATTTCATACTTCTTCTTCATGTTGAGATAATATTTAAGTAATTTCACTCCAATGCAAAATGCTTTCATGATGATCACAAGCTGAACACGTCTGAGTATGTTGCAAACAGCAATCCTTGATCCAAACAGGATGGCTTTTGTCTTTGCATTTTGTTTCACCAGATGTGGTCCCTAAATATGAGACCAATACTCTGTCAAAATCAAGCTGACTTCTTATAAATACCATACAAGTTTCCGTTTTACCATTTCCTTTTTTTATTCCCTTTTAATAAATACCTGGCCCTACAGCAGGCTATGTTGGCTCACAATTGAATCAAACTGTGTTACAGTTTGACTGATGCCTTCAGAGGCAGTTTCAAAGTTCAACGCCAGGGAAACAGTGGGAATCCTTGACAATGCTTATGTTACAGAATAGCCTGTGCATGGGAGGATTGTGCTTGCTTCCTTCCTGGCTGTCAAGTTGTGATGCTAGCAATTTTGACAAACAGAAAATATATTGTGTCTTGTTTCAAAGATACATGTGTGGGATTCCAGCAGGAGTGTGCTGTGTTTTAATGATCACAGGACTGCTGTGAAGCTCACCTGAATTCTTTTATAATCAATATAAAATCCATGTAGGCACTAAATACATAACGTTGGATGGGAAGAGAAGGTAGAGTATATTGTGGTATTAAAAAAAAAGCTAAAAAAACCCCCAAAACAGTGGGGAACAGCAGAGCTCAGAATTGAACCTAGCTAATGTCTGACAGACTGGTGATGGTGACTTTCTAAAGGAGAGTGCAGAAGTGCCTTCAGGTCATAGCTCTGGACCGTTTTAAATATTAAAATCCTTTTAAACAGAGCAGCATAGCTGTCATGTAAGTTGCTTGAGCCGTGTTGACCTTTGCAAACAGGCTCTGCGCCCTGGATAGATAATTAGGTATCTCCTTCCATCAGGAGGGACGAGCTCCCCAACACTCAGCATTCTGCTACAGTGCTTAAAACACCAGGAAGCAAGAGTTTACTCACTGCTGCAACACAGAGGTAAAGGATAGCAAAAGAAATTTAGTGCACTGATGTATTTTAGCCCATGAAAGTTATTGTCAGGCAAATAAAACTAGGAAATGTGTGTTTATATTGAGTATTGCATTAGTCTGTTTCCTATAACAAATAATGGCTGATGGTTTCCTTTTATCTCTTGAAAAATCTGTTTCTGACATAATAGTGCCCCATATGAGGAAAACGCATAGTACCTGTGAAGACAAAATTGCACTGATTGATTGTCCTAAAGTCAGTGATTTGCAGAACAGCAAACTGATCAGGTGCTGCAGTGAGAGAACAACTGGCTTCCTGGCAGGTGATGACAAGCTGACTGTTCATTCTTACAGCAGACTTCTAGAAGTCCATTTTGGGGAGTAATTACTGCCATTTGGATCATCATATCTCAGTAATTAAGATGTGAATTTCCTTCTCAGTTGGATCTGTCTTTGTTATTTGTGGTGTGCTCTCAGTGCCTACTGCCATTATTGTTACCTGGGTAAAATATATCCTAAGCCTCATGAGCTATTTGTTGTATTTGCTTACCTTAATAATTGCTATTTTCACTTATAGCTGATTAAATGATAAATAGCCCATTGGCTTTCAGCCATGACAGTAATTCAATTTTAGAGTCCTATTAAGTGCATGAAAAGCTCAAACCAAGGTCTCTTATTTGAATACATTGAAAGTAAGCTGGATCAGTACCATAAAGGCTACTGGTCTAGCAATGATCCAGAAAGTTTAAAAGCCATAAAATAAAATCATGCTAATCTGTAGTTGGTTTACTTTGTTTATAAACGAACAAATTTGTGATGTTTAGGTGGTGCCAGGAAATTTTGCTAGCCAGGGAAATATTATTTATTTCCTAAATTGAAGCGTGAACTGTGGAAGAGTCACGTGAGTGCACAGCTCACTCCAAACAATCACGGACCATGTATTCAAAAGGGCACTGGCTGATGGTTTCATTTAAGTAAAATGTGTAAAACCTGGTTTTAGGGTTTCTATTCATTATCTTTGCAGTCAAGAATTGAGTCTTGTGGCAGTTTGCTTTTTGGGGAGACTGGGAATAATTTTGCTCCCAAACTATGCAAAAGCTCCAGCAGCTGCCCTAGGCCTGCACTTGTTTTGGAGGCTGACCTTCACCAAAGGCTGTGTGCAGCAAAGGCATCACCAACACTACCAGGCTGGCAGCCCCCCTAATGAGAGAAAGAATTGAAACTTTGGCAACAACAACTATGTTAGAGAGATGATAACATGCACTTCCTCCTAATCTGCATTCATATTTCACTCATGAAGTTCTTTGAAGATCTGAAACAAAGCCCTACAAATGCTCCAGTTAAAACATTTTGGTTAAATCACCATCCCATTATATATTATTTAGAATGCTTACATGTTGTAGGTCAGAAAGTTTTTTCATAGGTTTTTTCCCTACTATGAAGTGTGTCTAATTTACTAGTAAAACTGTCCTCAGTGTGCCAAGAGCAACATCATTTGGCTGTGTGTATCAGTGTTCTCCTAACCCCTCATCCACAAAATTAGCCTTCAATCTACAGTTCTTGGTTTTGCAACAAACATGTAGAAAAAAAAAACCTAACCAAATCAGTGACAATTTTCTCAAAATCTTCAGGGAAGCATAGCCATTTCCCAGACGCCTTCCAAAAAGAACGTCCCTGAATTTATTTTTTAGGATCAGCTTTCTTAACATCAACTCAATTGCCATACTAAGACTGTATTTGCTAAGAGTACTGCTGAATCTGTACCTGTGTTTAAAATGAATGATAAGTTTTCTTTTTTCATGTATGGAACAACTACTGGAGGCATATGCCATGTGATGCAAGAAGATATTTTCCTTAAAGAAAGTCTTCCAATGGCTTTTGTGTCTCTTTTCTTCATCCCCAGACAATCTCCCCACATAGTAAAAAGAAATATTGGGTTACTCAATTACCACATGGCCCTAGAGTAAAAAGGATTGTCCACAAGGCTGCAGATTTCAGAAAATACTCTTTCCAGGGAAGCCTAAAGCACAAGAACACAAGTACACCTCAGCTGCGTGATTGCCTTTTGGGGAGAACTTTTGGGGTTGTGATAAAGTTTGAATAAGCCTTGTTACACTGCTGGGGAGGACTTCTTGCAATCAGATAACACAGTAGTATGCATGGTAAAGGTATTTATCTCTATTAAATATCCTGAGACTGCTCCTTATTTCTCAGCCAAAGACTGGCTGAGATTTTCAACTTGGCATCCTATGCTATAACTTGGTGTTTTACCTTAATGAGACAAGGCAAAGCATCACTGTCTGTTTTCATTCAGTGGAGTGAAATGTAATGTTTCTTTTTCTTTCTCACAACAGGGAATGGCTTAAGTCTCTATGGTATTGTTAACACATTAATTATGTTAACACATTAATTGAGCTCACTGTGTAGCTTTTCTGTTGTCAGTTTTAACAGATCTTATATTTTTGTAACTTTCTGTACTAATAACAGCAAAAAATAATGGCAATACTGTTGGAATTTCAGTGTTTTTATCTTATTAAATAATAGCAAATTTGCTAAGTGACTCTTCTTGTCCCCACTTACAGGTAACTGGTTCAAGTGACTTGTCTTGCCACAAACTAATTGTTCATTTGGCAGTTGAACAAAGCAGTTGCAGCTCTAGTAGACAGATGGTACTGACTGTGTTTGGTACTGGATGGAGTCAGAGGGAGAAATCTGGAGGTGACTTCAGTGGTGCACCCTAAAAAGTGAAGCTAATTGGGCCTTTGCCCTTTGTTGTCAGTTGAACTTGTGTCCAGGTTCTCTGTGTCTAAAAGGGTGTATTTGCAGAGCTTTTCTGAAAGAGGCAGCTGTATTACTTCAAGTATTCCTCTGCAGATGTCTTTCAAGCATGTTTTCATAAATAGTTGGGGGATCTCACCTCATGCATGACACATGGAATAGCAGAAAACTTGCAAACATTTTCTTCAGCACCAGCCAAGTAAGCAGTAGAGGTTGGGGTAATAAGCTAGCTAGAGACAGGCATCAATGTTCCAATAACATGAAAAAAGATGCCAAAAATAATATTGAAAGCAAGGCCATATTGTTCACGTTCAAATACTTAATGGAAAAGCTGAGCGTTCTTCTGGAACTGAAACATAACATCAGGTGATGACAGGGTATTCATAATTTAATAATGACAGAAGCATTTAGCAAAATAAGAAAGCACTTGTGGTGAATCCCAAAAATAATTCCACTGCTTTCAATTAGAGCAGCCATCAGTTTAAGTATAGGTTTCAGAGGGAGTGAGAGAGAACCTACCTAGATAGCACCACAAAAATAACGTTTGTGCTGAAGCACACCTTAACAGAACTGTGCAAATTGGAGCAAGAAGCATAAAATAACACAATGTAATACTGGGCCTGTTAAAATGATTTGTTCATTCACTTTAGTAGAATTACACAACTCCTTAAAAAAAGAGAAGGCTGATTAAAGCAGAAGTTCCCCCTCCAAACTGTGCTCTGCAGGATGGATTTTTTCAAGAGAGTAGTTCAGTGAGAGAGCAAATGCAGTTCCTGTTTTCACTTCAATGTGAATGCTCTCTCTGTAAATTGCATATCCATCCAGGTCTTTCTGTAGTTACTACTAATATGATCTTTCAGATCACAACATGATGATATGTAGGACTGTCCATCAGCCTGAACAGTGATAGAGAATGGCTACTGTAGCACATGCAATTAGTTTCTAATCTCCATATCAGACTGCAACTTTGCTGTGATAGGCTACACTTGCTTTAAGAGAATAGTCCCAATATGATGACAAAAAGAAAAGTACTTAATTAAGAAATAATTGCAATTATAGTCAGAAGATGTATTGTTAATCTTGTCTATATTCTTCAGCCTCCCACACCTATTGAGCAGAAATAAGAGCTAAATGCACGTTCTGCCTTCTTCATTGGATACACTGAATAGAAAGCATTCATTGCTTGTAGCTGCAGTATATGTAACATTAGAAGATACTATTCATTTATTACATGGAGGATATTCAGTACCAGAGGATAATCAAGAGTTTTTGTATATTCATTCATTTGTGTCCCCAGTATTATATACCTTGCCATAACTATAAGGTAAGATCTCCATACACATAACTTCCACTTTATTCAGGAACCAAACATTACAGTAGTTTCTCCATCTGAAGAGTAGCCTTCCTCTTCAAATCTTTCTCTATTTTATAAATCTAAAGTGAGAGAGAGAGTTCAAAGCAGAAACTTGTTTCCTTTCAGTAGCAGATCTGGAGCTGTCATGGCCAGAAAGGACTGCTACATCTGGGTCAGTTTTCAGGTTATGAAACCTCTCTGTTGGTTCCAAAAACTTGTGTAAAACACATCTTCCAGAAAGGGCTCCCATTTTGTGTCTGAAGTCACCCTCTCCTTGGGTAGCTTCTTTCAACTGTTAGTCTGCTACACCTTTGAAAATTGCAGGTTTTTTTCCAAAAGGTGTTTGTCTTTTGCTGACAGACACTGACTCTTGCTATGCCTTTCTTGGCTTGGTTAAAGAGCTCTTTAGCTCTTTTTACCTTCTTAGGTAGCTTCTCAGCTTCTAAGCTTCTGATCCATTATTTGCTTCCACTAAGCATGTCCTTTATTGATATTGTGGATTATAATTTCATTAACCCAATATGCCATGAAGGCACACACACCTTACTAAAATATAGTCTATCTGTACAGTTATGTAGCTTGACCGAACTTGTACTAAAAATCTGAAATTTGACATTTATTTAAGGAAATGTTTTTATTTATTCACTTATTTGAAGATTTCATTTATTTACTTATTCCTTTTTATTATTATTTGTTACTTGTAGAATTCTGCAATGTTTCTTCTACTGCTTTTATGAAAAATGGTATTAGGCTAATTATTCCATAGTTAGCCATCTCTTTTTTGGCATTGTATTTTTAAACAATTTTCTTTTTTTTTTAAATGACATAAGGACTCTTCCAGCCTTCTGTAACTACTCCACTGCCTAAAGGTCTATCAAACGCTATAGAAACAGTAATCTTCTATTTACACTGAGCTCTTAGAAAACACTAATGTATAGATCCAAATAAACATGTTTGGTTTAGATTTTATTTGGTATTTTCTTCAGATTAAAAGGAACTTTCATGTCCTCATATGATGCAAGCATAAAGTGTGGAACCTTGCTATTTGAGATACAAGCTATTCTTAAACATCCACTTCCATCCACAGGCTTCTTCCTGTCTCTCCTCCCTCTTGCTCCCTTTCATTATTTGCCTCGGCTTTGCCCAGTTAGGCTTTTTAAAGCACATACATCACATATTGAATACAATCAGGTTATGATTGTTGGTCCCTAGGCAACCACCACCTTCCAGTCCAGTGATTAAGTCATCTCTATTCATTGTAATGAAGTCCAAACTAATTACCTTATGTCATAGTCAGTAAATTTTTTAGGAAAAAAAAGAATTCTTTTTTTCAATAATCTAATGATGCTTTACCACTGGCTGCATGGGATCCCAGCACAAGCATCGCCAACTGAAGTCTCTAGGAAACAAGAATGAAGGGATTTTTTCCACACACAGCAGACATGCCTGTCATCCCCTTTTCATGAACCTTATAAGCATACATGTTAGGACACCTACATTTAAGATCATGCTGCTTTGAGCTATACATCAACAGAAATCTGCTAGTGATGTGCTCCTTGACTACCATCTATCCCAAGCTGTTCTCATCGTTCCGTAGCCAGAAATTAACATTCCTGTCAAGCAAATTGTCTCTCCAAGAATGTAATTAGAAGTGAGAATTTTCCATTCCCTTTGTTTATATCACAGATTCAGAGCGTATGAATACAGGCAATGAAAAATTTATCCTGGCAGGGTCTTTTTCTACTAAATTATTATTTTATACTTCCAAGAGGTGGAATCAATCAAGAGCACAGAGCTCTGTTCCTCTGCAGCTAAACTGCCTCTGGTACTTGGGCCAACTCATTTAAATGTAGTCTGAATATCTCTAAATTGCAGATTGCCATGCTGAGAGACCTTTCAGCTCTCTGCTAAACCGTAAGTGCCTTCACTGCCTATGGTTGAACTACTGCTTGCACAAATTGCATCTTGAATCTGCTAGAATTATTACAACTAACCATTCACCAGTTAGTGATTCCTCATTTACTGATTTTTTTTTTTTCATTATAAAAATAAGCAGGTTCATGCATTATTTGTGGGGACTGAGGAAGTTCTCTGTGAGTTTTTTTTGTCAAATACTCAAACAGTTCAGGACATGGTGTGCTTGTGCAGAATAGGACCCAATTTTATTACATCAAAGCTGACTTGGTTCAGAACAACCAAAGATAATAGACCTCAGTAAAAGATGATGGCAGCTGGTTTACAGGTCTCACATTGCAGCCTCCTCAGAATACACATTGTATGGACTATCAATGCCAGTTTTGTTCAATAAAGTCCTCCATTTTATATTCTCATTTAATAAATCCAGATAGGACAAAGCCCTTCAGTCAAGTATTTACTGCTGCTGCTATTTTCCCTTAGAAAAGATCATCCACAGTGAGTTTCTAATCAAGAGGTGAGCATCACAGAATTTTAAATACATGATCATTTTATGGTCATTCAGTGAGGAAAGTACCTGCTTGTGCATGCAGTGGTGTTAATGGAATGCTCTGGCAAATGCTCTTTGAGACATGTCCTTATTGATACAGCTCAAGTAAGAGGGAACAGATCAAATTAAGGAAGCACCTTTTACAAAAGGGAAAGTACTTGCTGTAACAAAAAATAATATATTTATAAAACTCATTTTTGAAACTATGTTTCCAATGAATGGTCCCCTTTGAATATAAAAGAAAAAGATAGAACAAAAGAACCCCTAGAAATAATGTAAGCAGTACTGTATCTCTGGAAATACGGAAAGGAGAAAGTACTGCTTTTCTTTTGGAATATATCTAAAACATATTCTGTCTAAACTGTTGCAGAGATGGTAACTGTGGTTGTTTCTCTAGCAGTAAGAGCTGAATGATTCAACAGTGACCTTGTGAAAGTTTTGTTGTTCTGGACAACATAGAAATGTCCATGACAGGGATGGGACACTGAAACTGGAAGTTGAATTGATGTGGCTGAATGTGATACCACACTAGCTGAGTAAAGGTCTTAGATGGGTTCCTGCTCATGAGCACCATTATCTCATTTGACTTCTGCAGTGACAGCTTATAGGTCTTATGATCTGAGACTCCAGTCCCATGTTTTCTCCATTCTGGTTCCTCCAAGATCAACTGTTCCCATTGTGGGACACTTCTGGTAAAGTGCTAATTTTTTTGGCTTTAGTCCTTCACTTCTGGCTCCTTGCTGGAGAAAAAGCTGAGCAAGCCCATGTATATAATGATCTGTCCGCCCAGCTAGTGCATTTTGTTGGCTGCTGGTCTGAGTCAGTGCTGGCAGCCACCTTCCCCTGAAGCCATGCAGCATCTGTACCCACACTGGTGCCACCACAAGTGCCAGTAGCAGGAAGATCGGTGGCAGACAGCAATGGCCAAGCCCTCTGTCATCCCCCATGAGCCTATGTTATTGTTGACTCTTCAGGGTTTATGCCAACCCCAGATCGTTTCTGTTCCTTCTGTCTGCCTCCTCTCCTCTCCAGCACGAGGGTCCCTCTCTCCGTTTGTCGGCACAGGTGATGGAGCAGGGATGAGTGGAGGAAGGTGGTGGTGCAGCTGGGCGTGGAGGAGAGAGCCAGGAGGCACTTGCCAGTCTGAGGAGAGAGGAGGAAGAGGTGGTCTCATAATCGTGCTGTTGTTCATAGATGGATGTTGCGTTGGTAACTGGCTGTTTTAACCCCTCCTTTCTGCAGTGCCCTGTCGGCAGGCTGCCGAGTCTCCCATTCATTCACCTCAAAACCAAGCCAGAGAAGCCCTCTCACTAATTTTAACTTTTAAAAATCATTCTACGCAGGTTTTTATTTGGCTTTCCTCGTCCTTGTAGGCGAGTAAATTAACAGCAGAAGTTTTTGAACTGTACCTTTCAAAACTCATCAGATACTAGGATAACCTTCATCTGCCTTTTCCCGGAGAACGGCTGCTTAACAGCACGGGCTCTCGGTGCTGAGCAGCGTCTTCTGGAACGGCGGTTTCACAGCTTTCCGCAAGTGCGGTGCCCGAGCCGGACCTGTGCCTTCCCCAGCCCTCCGGGCCACCGAGGCCCTTCCTGCAGCAGCGCGGCG
>VZZY01008070.1:38958-86321 GCA_013400335.1 Eurystomus gularis
GGGCGGGGGGAGCAGCGGAATCCGGGACCGTGCCTCGTCTGCCGGCACGCAGCCGCGTGGCGCCCGGCCGGTGTCTGGGGGTGTCCTGACCGTGCCTGCCTTCGGCCCGGCGTCTGCGCCTGGGGTCGCGTTAACGGGGGCTCGGGAGAGAGCGGGGCGGCTCAGAGGGACCGGGGCGGGCAGCCCGCTTTGGGCCAGCTTCTGACGCGGGGTCTGCGTCCCACCTGTCAGCTGTTGTTTATTGTCACACAACCTGGTTGCAAAAGAAACAAGTCAATAAAGAGTCCTCCTGGGCATGCCTGATGCAGCTGCCGTGACACCGCTGGGTGCAAGAGCTAAGGAAAAGAGCAAGTGGCAGTATTTCTTGTCAGTGTAGCATCTTGAACTAACTCAGCGTACTGTGCAATGTATTTCTGCGCTAGAGCAAGCGTAACAAGATGCTGTATCTCTGCTGTTTTGTATCTTTATTTATACTGCAGCTTGATTAAGGGTTTCCGTGTCCCTCCAAAGAAATCCGTTAGGCTTGTGATTAGAAGCACCCGAGGCTCCGTTTGGGTGGGAACACTTGCTACAGCTTGTTAACAAAGCCGTTATACTGCAAATGGCATTTTGCCATCAGATGCCGCTCTGGAATATTGTTCCTTTCTTAGATGCAATAATAATAATGATAAAGCATGTTGGTAGTGCACGGTGTGATTTAGGCCACCTGGAAGTGTTCATTTTACACCATCTAATGAGATGTAAAGGTAGTCTCTGAGTTAGTCCCTGCGTGTCGCCTGGTTCTGTTCTTCCATCCACGCACCGGCTCTGTGTCTTTTTGTCAAAATGTCTATGATCGTTACCTGTCAAATAGGACTGTGGATGAGCAAATTGTGGAAATTGCAAAAATATGCACACTGAGGATGCTTGGCATGTAATATTTTACATCTGATGTGCAAAGTAATAAAGGTCTAGTTAAGCTGTGTGTATTAAACCTGACAATGGTAGGACGGGGAAAGGAAGCATGTGTCCTTACTGTTTGTCATGGGGTAGAATGGGCTAGCATCAAACCACACCTATTTCTTTCATCCTCAGTGTATTTGTTGAATGAGGGAGCATTTTTGTTTTCCAGATCATGGTGTTAGGCTTTTACATTTCATTCTTTAAGGAGTCATGATTGCCACTGCCTAGAGGTGGAGAGGGTCTTCACAGGGCTTTGCCACTCTAACTGAAGTGCATGAAGGCTTCTTTTAAACCACAGATTGAGAGCTCTCTTTTGGAGCGATTTAGTTGATCTACCTGAATTTTGATACAGTACAGTCCTATTATGGCAGAGGTGTGCAGTGCTTTCCACAACACAAGTTGAGACACTCAATTACCTTGCCAGGCTGCAGCACGAAAATGAGCTGCAGGAGGTCATTTGTCCCAGAGTGGGTAGTTCAGCACTGGAACTCCCTGGTGTGGGATGCTGTGGAGGCCCAGAAGCATGAATGGTTTCTGAAAAGATTGGACACATTCATAGGAGACAGTTCTGCCGTTAGCTAAATACAAAAGGCAGGATGCAGCCTTCATCACAGAAAGGTTTAAAGCTCATGTTTGTGGGAAGCTGAAAAGGTATCTGGGAGAGGATCACTGTACGTACTCTATGCTGTTATACTACTTGCAAATCACCTACTACCTTTTTTTTGGAAGAGAGAACACGAACAGTGAACTAGGCAAGTCATTGATCTATCTAATGCGGCTGTCAAATATTTATGATAATTTGACATTGTGCATTGAATAGCAATACTTTTCAGGAGTGAATTTGTTGCACGGAAGTATGTTTCAGCAGAGGAAATACAAAAGAGTATTTCACATATGCATCCTTGTAACAAAGAAAAGGAGCAAAAGCCTTTAGTGTTTCTTGGATCAACCCCATCATTGGCTTTGAGACGTTATAGAGACTGTTCAGATATAAATTGCTCAGCTTCAAATGGTGAAGCATACAATACTGGAAAAAAAGCATAAAAGAAATTGCTTCTAAGAAATGAAATTGATTCTTTGTCCCTGCACTGTCCCACAGTATTTTCCCGGTTGTTAACATAAGTGGTGTTTTTCTATACTACAGCTAGGTTAGTATTTTCTATATAAAAAGTGGATGTTTTGGTCTGAGAAAAAATAAATTCAAATGAAGGAGTAAAGCAAACAGAGTGAAAATGTTAGACGAAAAATGACCTACTAAGTTACAGCATTCTCGTCCTTGCTGGCATTCTGCTTTTCATTTGCTTGCTATTTTCAGGCTTTTAATAACTGAATTTAAAATGCCACTATTTAGAAAGGTCAGTGCTTGTTCATAATGTGGTAGTGCACATATCTTCTGAAAAGTGTCAGTTCCCAAAAAAATGTTATTTATAAATTACATTGCATTAAATTCCAGCATCATATGTGCAATAGCCATGGATTTAATTAATAAATAAGAAAAATTATGTGGCACCGATGAAAAAGTTTTATCTTTGTGATACTAACATCCCTAAAAGTGGTTTCTTAACAAACATTGGAGATCTTTACCTTTTTTATTAAAACAAACAAACAAAAAAACAAACAAAACCCCAACCAAACCTTTTAAGAATACAGACAGTTAATATAAGGCATACATGGCATATAAAGGAAAACAGTATCTTACTGAAAAATCATTTTCCAGTTTTAGTTGCATACCACAAATCTTCAAATCGTTATTCCAGCTTTTTCACCATCTCAAAGTGTGACATTTAGGTAAGCAAGGGAGGAGGGAGGCAAGAGAGGGATTTCAGTCCACCCACTCTTTGATGAGACTACAGCTTTATTAAGATATTTGAGGCTGGTGGTGTAGAACACAAAAGTGTAGTATGAGGGCATTTGCTGGTAGTCATAGAAGGGTGCCTATTAAACCACAAAGTAATAATCAGACTGCAATGATATTATTTTAATATAGTTTTAACAAAAGCACAATATAACTAAATGCATTGGAGTTTGGCCAAGACACATTACTTTTCACTACAAGCTGCAAGAGTCTTACTTGATTATTTATTTTCTGGCCTGAAAAGCATTTGCTGAGTTCTGTTGCAGCCAGCTTTCATAAGACATAAAAGCACCTTTAGGCAAACCATATGAATGAAACTGGATATTTCTTTTGCATAGTAATGCTATGTCTGTGTATGTGTTTTACACCCTTCTCTAAGAGTTATGAAAGATGATGTGAAGATTATTTATCGTGAGCATAAATGAGGATGGGCTTATAAATCCTGCTGAAGTAGTGTCCCAGCTAATTCTGAGGGTGTTTTGTCTCTGATAACGACTCTTACTTTTTCATAGTAATATCTATGGTGATAAAATTACTTTGTTATTTTGTCAGTCATTTAGATTTGTGGTTTGTTTTGGGTTTGCTTTTTTTAAGAAGAAATTTCAGCAATGTCATTTCTTCTCCTCCCCCATCATCCGCTTCCTCTCACTCTGTTTGGAGCCTGCCTGCTGACAAAAAGTAGATGAAACATTTAATTCTGTGTTGTGGATGAAACACCTGGTGGTGGCTGTCCTTCTGCTGCCTTCAGCCCATGATCCCATTGCTCTTGCATCATGTGAAGAGGATAGAGGATGGGGTAGAAAAAAAGAAATTGTTCTTGAAGCTGTCAGGTACTTCTTATGCAGTTTTGCCTTGAGAACTGCTTCTTTCTGCAGCCTGGGTTACATCAGTGTGTGCTGAGCACTTTGCTTCTCAATCAAAAGATTTCCATTAGCCCTTGGGAGGCTTTGCAGTCGATGTACATGGTGCAGTCTGACTGAACAATATTGGTGTCCTGTTCTGTCAGCTCAGGCTATCATCTAGGTGGATGGCCTTTCTTTTTAGCTCTTCCTACATTTGGGATTCCTGCTTTAAACAAGAGGCTAAGCTTTTTGTGTCTGATACCCAGGAAGAATGATTAGTCATCTAGAGGAGAAATAAAATGCTACACAAACTTACAAAATGATTGTATGACTGCTCAGTTGGTTATAAAAGGTAATGCACATAGAGGTATCTCCCCAAAACTCATGGGAGATTTGGTCCCACTGGCACAGAGCGAACTGTTCGCTCCCATTGAGGTTCTGCCCTCAGCTAAACACTTCTCAGTGGCCTCTCTTGAGTGGGACTATTTGAAGACTTCTACCAAAATCAAGACTTCCAGTTGATGTCTGCATGCTGAGTATCGACCCTTGGCAACAAAAGGTCTCTAGAAACTTGGTATTTCTTCGTTTTTTCCCTGATTTTGCATTATTCCATTACCCTTGGGAGAGCTTTCATTTTTATCAATGGAAATTTGCCATATGATCTCTGCCTCCATTAGTGACCTTTCCAATGTCATAAGAAGTTTCTGGGGTATTAAAAAAAAAAAACATTTCATTTTATTTTCATATTTAAAAGCAATGTCCATACCTTTTTTTTTATTTAAATCTCAAAACATCTCAAGTGAGACAGATCCCAAGTAGAGGGTAGGAAAAATTCTCTATGTCCTACTAAGAGGGAAGGGGAGAGTTTAACAGGGTACCTGAAGTGACTTACTCAAGGTTATGTTGCGAGTCACTAGGAAAATGTGAAGAAAATACTTATTTCCTTGAAAGACTGATGTTCACATTTACTGTTGGCCTTAGTTTTGTAGATTTTACAGTGTGATTACTAAGAACCTTGCAGCATCTGTTAATTGTATTTTCGTTAAAAGGCAGCATGAATTCCTGAATCGTTGTTGGCTATGCGTGAAATTTTAAAATGGAAAATTCATGGAAATCATGTATCCAATATGAAGTCTTGAAACATTCAGTATCTATACCATCAGTACAGAAGAGCGGAAAAAAAATCCAACTTGTTCTCAGACCCTCTTCATTTGTGGCAGTGTGAAACCAGGCTGCTGTCAAATAACACCTCTGTTTCACAGCATTCTTCACAGTTCCATTTTTTGACTGAGAAGCTGCAGTCCAGCACTGGTCTTTATTATTTCTGCAATAATGGGACTGATACGAGTACATTTCACGTGAGTGATTTATTGTCTCCATTACAGTGTGAGCCGAAAGCCGTAACTCTTCTGCCAGGGACTGGGTTTTGGCTCCAGGGCCACGGCGCAGCTCCCAGGCTGACTCAGGTTCTCTAGTCCTGTGTGTTTTTTTACCTGGTTCAACCATTTCCAGCTTGTGTGGAAAGTATTGGAAACGTTTCATAAAGAAATGGCCTTTGTTTCGGCAGCGCTGATAAAGCTGCTGCTGCAACTGAACATGCACTGAGCTGTTACAGGCTTCATAAGTAATTTTTCTCTTGCTTACGCTGTGGATAAGACCATTTCTTAAGTGTCAGACAGCAAATGAAAGCACCATGTGTTCGCTGTGCAATACGATCGGTTGGTGCTGCGGGGTTACTGTTAATTCCTTTGGTTTCTGGCACAGTGCTTCATACACCGCAAATAGCATCTTCTCCCTGTTTCAGTGGGTGGTCAGAGAGTTTGTCAGTGTAGACAGTGTAGACATAAGCTGTCTAAACAAACTTTTCCATACCACTTATAGAAGTGGTGAAGTTACAATAAGTAGCAGAAAATGTTAAAATAGCCGTGGAAGGACCACATCACACAACAGGGCCATACCATGGGCAGTACCTGAAGACTCTGAAAAGCAGTAGGGTGTAGGCATGTGTGAAGGAATCTGACTTTAGGATATGATCCAGGGTCCAGGGTGAAGGGGGCAGCGTGTCTATCATGATGTGTGCCAGAAGGCTGTCCCAGCCTCATGGGGGCTGGAGGCCACCCCACAGCTTCTCACCACCTTTACTCCATCCGTGCAGGCCCCTGGGCAACATAAGCATGTCAGTGTGATGGGAAAGGGACGTGTGGGGAGGCATCTGGATACTACCTGGCCCTTGCAGACCTGTGGACTGAAAAAAACATGTCTACTACAATGAGATTTGAATGTCTGCATAAATAGCAGTTGGTCCTGTGAAGCTCAGGTCCCTGTTCTTAGGGGCTGCTTGCCACTTTGCTGCCCCCAGCACCCTTGAACAGGTTCTCCATAAATGAGCATCTTGTTACACTGTTATGAGTGTCGAAAGAGCAAGTGTGCACTAGCTCAGTTTTGAGTAATGGACAAAATAATGTTCCTCTTGTTTTATACTTGTTTTTTATGACTTACTGAATTTTAATGCAGATGCTGAAATGAAGAGCCAGGGAAGTTTGAGGGCTGTGGAAGGTCTTTATAGTAGCTTAGTTGAGCACCCATACAAGCCTTGTGGTTTTAGGTTAACTGTGACTCATTAAATGCTATTCTGGGAGTTTAACTTCCTTGCTTCCTACTGTGGGTGTTTAGCATATCTGATATCTCACGTGGTATCTGTCTGCACAGTTACCTGCTATTAGTATGCTTTTTTTATAGAAATTGCTGGTCCTGGGACAGAGAAGATGTAAAAAGCCAGTAAGGAAACAGGTGCTTGATCTTAATAACGGAGGATGCTCATCAGAAGACCCAGGCAATGTGTCAGAATGTAATTTTCCCTTTGTCTGGTGTTATCCCCCTTTTGGGTGTATAGTTGCTCCTGAGATGGAGTTTTTAGCACTGTGGCTTTGGTCTAGCAGGTGGGTTCTCCTTATGACTGTGTACTGTATGTGATTCAAGCTAATTTATTTATTCGCTCGGATTTTTTACACCACACCAGTCCTCAAGTATTGGCATGTGCTGGGGTTTGATGTTGCATTGAACTGCTCAGCTAGGCATCAAATACTGCAAATAAGCGAAAGTGCTTTAGTAATCTCAGTGGACTGTGACTTCTTGAAATCAATAGCTTCCTTTCAGTGGAGTTTAAACTGCTTTCTATTATGTGGACCCTGACACAGTAACAGAGAGATGCTTAAGATGCTGATTGGGCTGATCTTTGAGCAGTAGGTGATGTAACAAGATACTTTTCTGAGTACAGGGGATATGAGAACACATGGTGCTTTATTTTGAAGATAAAATCTATTGCTAAGGTTGACCCAAAAGCAGTTAATGCTTCATTTAATTGAATTGGTGGCTTCACCTGTGCAGTCTATTAAATATTATATAGAGATAATTTAGGCCCAATTTAGTACAGCTAGCTGAAGGGTTATAGAGATTTATAACAGATTACCTTCTATCTACCCACTGAATGGATGCTTAATCTTAAGTGAAATAGCAAAGCATCCTGGTAGTTCAGCCAGGAATACCAGCCTGTGGCAAAGCTGAACTTCTCTCTTTACTGATACAGCTACTTTCTTTCTAGAATCATTAAGCTGTTGTATTTCTGGGCATAAATGGGCACATATAAATAGGTTATTATCCTGTTTAGCTGGATTTTTCACCATTTCCAAAGCAAAACTCAGATGATGTCTTGTGTAAATTGTGTAATAAATAGTCCTTAGTAAGTTGAACTGAAAGGGCTTTGGTTGTGCTGCTGAGACTTCCCTTTATTAAAAAGGTGTCTTCTGTCACAACCTAAATCACTGTAGTGTATACGGCTTTTCTTTTCCCTGCCCTGCTATGTGCTTTCCCTCTATCAAAGAAGAAAGAAGAGCTACACAGCTATAACATTTACTGAGAGCCTTGCTGTGCTAGAATAAGTATGCTTAGCTATGCCACATTTCTACTTTGAAGGGCATCACTGGAAAACTCTAAGGGAATTCATAACAGGATATTTATTACATACATTGTTGTGCATACTCACAAACTGTAGTTCAAGTTCTGTTACATTTCCTTCCTAATGGAACATAATTCAGAATAAATAGATGCCTTGATCCTCTCTGTGTATTGAACACTGTTCAAGGTTCAGAATTTATTACAACTTTCTGTATCGATCTGCATTTCAGAGTCCTGTAAAGAAAAAAATGTACAGATCAGCTAGAATCGAAAAGCTATTCAGCAAAGTTATTCAGTACATATGTTTAATAAAAACAGGGTTTGTAGGTTTACAAAGATTTGCTGTGAGAGTGTTTCCCTCTCCCCTCACGGCTGACTCTCCTCTCCCTCTTTCCGAGGTCCGCGTTTAACGCAATCCGAGGGTGTTTTTCCACAAGTCATGGCTATGCTGGTATGGCTACCAGTACTGTGCTGGGTTGCACAGCTGTGTGCTGCAGAGCCTTGTGTATGTGCAGATCATTCTAGGATCCTCACATGGAAAACTTTACATAAATAGAAAGCATTTCTGTTTCATCTGTCAAAAACCTGCTCAGGGCTCTAGAACCAAACACATTGTCATTGTCTTTTTTTCTCTGCTAAATCAGGATGTTGTTTTTCTGTAGTCTTTCTAAGTGATGCTACAAGAATGTATGAAAAATAAGTGGTAGAATTAAGTGGAGCAGGACCTCTCCAGCAGTGCAATAACTTTTTGTGCTATTAGAAGCTCTATAGCCCTCTAAGCTACTCTATAAATCTTATATTGGTAGATACAATTAGCATTGCTATGTCCTACATACACATTTCTTACTTACACAGTAAGTACTTATACAGTAAGGTCCAGCCACAATTTTTGCTCTATACAATTTATTTTTGCTCATTTTCTTCCGGATTCATAGAATAATGAATTTCAACTTTTCTTTAGTCGTTAATGTGCTTTATGTCATAAGCATGCTCAAAACTAGATGTTCTTCACATCTCTTCATCTGGGTGGAAAAGAGCTTCTTCAGTAGTAGCACATAATTTTCAATAGAGAAGTAGTGTTCTTTTCATCACTATGTGGCAGGATTAAATTCCTGTTTCCTTTTACTGTTAAATAACAAAACGTAAGTAACAATTGATGTTAAGTATATCTTCAATGAATGATAACACACAAGATGTAGCAACATGTGTGAGGTTCTTAGTATACTGTTTACTAGTTATAGACATTTTAAAATATTAAGTAATCTGGGTAGGCAGTTGCGTGAATGTTCGGTGTTAAGGATTTGTATACTGCAGCGCATCTGTGCTGGAATGGGTTCGACTGAATGGTCTCTGTCTTGTAATGATGGTCTTCGTGTCAAGACAGCAGGTTATGTGGTCGAAGGAGCAGGTTATATGGTCAATAGTTAAAAAACAGTTTAAGTTAGAAAAGGCCTATAAGTGGTATTTTTTGAAGTCTTGTTACAGAAATGCTTGTGGGTGGGGTGCTAGCAGAAGACTGCTGCATCAGATCTGAGAGCAAAAATACTAATGTTGCTATTAGGTAATAATGCTATATGCTATAATACTTGTATGACTTTGCACAAGCTTGCATACTGAAGATTAGAACAATGGAAAGTAGTGGCATTGTGCACTTCCCTGTATCTTAACTAATGTGATTGTCATCTTTTCTTGTTCTCCCTCCTTTGTTATAGGGAGAAAATTGAATTTTAGTCATGACAACAAAGGCGTATTTAATTATATAATATACACTCTCTAGGGATGGGTTTATAGCAGGCTCAAATACACAGGGAAGCAAAGTAGAATGGCCTAACATCAGAGAGTAGCAGTGTGCTGAGCCCTGTGGGATGTGCATGGGAAGGAAGATGTTCACAGTCATAGAAGTCAATCCATCTTGTTTCAGCACCGATGTGGTGTGAGCTAGTGGTAAATTTGCATGAGCTGACTTGCACAGTCACCATTTCTGGAATGCTTTAAATAAAAATGCAGGTCTTCAGCAAGGTGCTGCATTAGGATTTTTTAGCTTTTTTTCTTTATTTTTTTCAGGATGTAGTATCAATCACTTATTATTCATGGAGTTAGAGAAGAATTATGCTGAAGCTGCTAAAGTAGCATAAGCATGTTCGTGGATTTTTGTTTTCATCATTCAGGATTCTGAATGAGAGGCTATTAGCATTGCTGCATGAAGTGCCACAGAATATATAAAAATATGAATGAAAGGTAATCACTAGACTGTTATTGACAGGGGTTACAGTGTTTAAAGAGAAATATGGTCTTCTAATTGTTTGTTACATTATAAGAACTACTCAAAATTGCAGTGAATCACAGAATCACAGAATGCTAGGTTTTGGAAGACACCTCTGGAGATCATCTAGTCCAACCCCCCTGCCAAAGCAGGGTCACCCAAAGCCGGTTGCACAGGAACATGTCCAGGAGGGTTTTGAAAGTCTCCAGAGGAGACTCCACAACCTCTCTGGGCAGCCTCTTCTACTGCACTGTCACCTTCACAGTAAAGGTGTTTCTCCTTATGTTTAGATGGGACTTTCTGTGTTGTAGCTTGTGTCCATTGCCTCTTGTCCTGTCACTGGGCACCACTGAAAAGAGACTGGCCCCAATGAATATACCATTAATATCGTTAAAGTAAGAGTCAGTGAATATTGTGGTCAGATAGGAACCTTGTCTGAGTGGTACGGTCTGCAAGTAGTGTTCAAATCCATGGACTCTGGCTTTTGTACAGCTTTTTTACTAACTATGGGAAGTGCGTGCACGTGTGAGGTTTTTTTACTTACCATCAAATTTTTGAAGGAGGTAATGCTGTTTGGTCAATCCACTTTCTTAAAGGAGAGCTGGATGAAAGACCCACATCACCAATACAATTATTTTAATGTATTTAAGCTAGTCACTTGCTGAGTCCTGAGCATGTTTCCACTTTGCTGCAGGTGACAGTCGCTGCTCACTGACAGCTTGCGAAATGTGGCTGTACTTTTGATACAGGCTAGATAAGCACTAGCGCAGAAAGGACATTCTTAAATGATAAGGAAAAGGGAAAATGGGAGAGAATAGAACAAGTCTGCTCTTGGACAGTGGATCACGTAAAGACCTAACGCAAGTAATTTTCAGNTCCTGTCACTGGGCACCACTGAAAAGAGACTGGCCCCAATGAATATACCATTAATATCGTTAAAGTAAGAGTCAGTGAATATTGTGGTCAGATAGGAACCTTGTCTGAGTGGTACGGTCTGCAAGTAGTGTTCAAATCCATGGACTCTGGCTTTTGTACAGCTTTTTTACTAACTATGGGAAGTGCGTGCACGTGTGAGGTTTTTTTACTTACCATCAAATTTTTGAAGGAGGTAATGCTGTTTGGTCAATCCACTTTCTTAAAGGAGAGCTGGATGAAAGACCCACATCACCAATACAATTATTTTAATGTATTTAAGCTAGTCACTTGCTGAGTCCTGAGCATGTTTCCACTTTGCTGCAGGTGACAGTCGCTGCTCACTGACAGCTTGCGAAATGTGGCTGTACTTTTGATACAGGCTAGATAAGCACTAGCGCAGAAAGGACATTCTTAAATGATAAGGAAAAGGGAAAATGGGAGAGAATAGAACAAGTCTGCTCTTGGACAGTGGATCACGTAAAGACCTAACGCAAGTAATTTTCAGATTACACATTTTCTTTTTGTGTCCTCATGCTAGGTGTAGTGGGGGACTTGAATGCTGTATGTTTATCACTCTAATATGATTGCAAAGACAGAAAAGGTACAGTTTAATTCTGTGAAAAAAAAAACAACAAACCAAAAACAAGAAGTTGTTTTAATCATGCTTAAGATTTGTCCAGTTTCTACCAGTTTTTCCCTACTTCATGTTTAATGTGTAAACCCCCAAAATAAAGCACACTTGAAATGCCCTGCCTGGTCTGTAGCCTTGAAACTCATCATGCATATCCCTGATGCAAACCCCTCAATACTCTTAGGAATAGCACTGACATACCTATCATGGTAGTTTTCAGGGAGCCCAGTCAGAAGACCTCATATAATTGATCTTAGTTTGGTTAGAACTAAACACAGACTCATCCAAAAGGTTTGTAATGCGTTTTCTAATAACTCTGATTTGATTTTTGTGGTAGCAAAACTCAAACCCAGATGTGCTTTGGTTCCCGGATCTTCCCCAGACTCTTACAATAAAACTCTCTCCCTCTTTCTCCTCACTCCTCTCAGGAGAACCCTCTTTCTTTATGACACTATCTTGTGATTTATATACATCAATTTTTCTAGAAATGCGATTTTTCAAGCTGTTACCCTTGTTTCTATCTGAAAAGCTTGCCTTTGAACAACCTGGGGCTGCTCCCTGTTCTCTGTCCCTAGGATACCATCTTGCTTTGCTTGGCTCAGTGGGATTTTTCCACTGGCTTCAAGGGCCAGATGTTAAGTTCCTGTGCCTGCTGACGCAGGGAAAGGCCGTTTGAAGCATCTCAGTGTCTCTGGAGCAACACTCTCTGGTATAGCACAAACATAATGCTGCCACATTGTCATTTTCGTTTACATTGTGCTACCTCAGAAGAAGGGAAGCCGAGTTCCTCACTGCCATGTAAATATGATATTAGACATTGCATTGAGGCTTTGAAATGTTAATATCCCCTCTACTGCAGCCAGCTGACCGCAAGCGTGTTTTGGTTTGGTTGTGACTCAGGCTGTCGCAGCAGGTCCTGGCAGAATTAAAACAGCTGTGAGTGGCCAACAGGTTCCTGGGCAGTAACGACGTGTACTGTGTGTTACAGCTACCGCTTTGGGATCATTTCAGCTGGTGTTTTAGAAGGGAGAAAGCTACTTGGGGGGGAACTTTGAGGGACAGCAGCTGTTCTAGAGAGCTAAGGTGGAGCCCTGGGCTCTGGTCATGGGAGGATAAAACGGGAGCGGTCCCAGCCCACCAACAGGGACCAGAGGACAACAGGCCAAGGTGATGGAATGGATGTCTCTCACAGCAGCAGCTTCAGCTGGGGGAAGAGACACTGGCAATGACTGTCCCTCTGCCTTCTCTTTTGCCACATCTTCTTGGGGAAAAGACTTTTTTCCCTGGCTTTTTGTTCTCTGATGACTCGTTCATGCCAGCCTTTCATTTTAATGATAGCATAGCATTGAAACCAAGTCACATCAAGGCCTGAAGGTTTCCATCTGTAATTAAAAGTAAAGAAACCTGGCAAGGTCTGATGCATTCCCAGTCTCCTGAGAGAGAGAGCTCTGGGAATCAAGTGTTCAGACCAGAGGTGCTTTCCAGAGAAGTGAATTGTTTTGATTAATCTTTTTTTTTTTTTCTTACTTATTTTCCCATAGAAATTGGGAAGATTGACCAAGATATATATAAATACAACACCCCAGGATTCACTGGCTGCCTGTCAAGAGTACAGTTTAACCAGATCGCTCCACTCAAAGCAGCTCTGAGACCTACCAACGCCTCCTCTCACGTCCACATCCAAGGAGAACTGGTGGAATCTAACTGTGGAGCATCTCCACTCACCATCCCACCAATGTCTGCTGCTACCGACCCGTGGCACTTAGACTCAGGTAAGCTGGGGTGCATACCATGTTAGCTCAGTGGAGCAGTTCAGAGAAGAAATATGTCCACCTTCTCTAAGGAAAAACAAAACCAGGTGGATGTGATTGACAGATAACTGTAGGGCTATAATCACAGTAGGAAATGCAAAGCTGGAATGACAGAGATTTGCCACCATTAATAAATGCAGCTATAGGATATTTTCCTTGCTTTTTAAAAATACTCTGCTTTATTTTTCTTTTTTGTAAGTCTTACACTGAATATTGAGTTTTGACCAAGCTGCTGCGATAGCACTTTCTCTGTGGCTTTGGGTACATAGTCAGCAAAAGGTTGCAAGTACAGATAAATAGGGTACGGTAGCATTTATTGTGCTGTATTCCCAATAAATGAGTATATTGTAGTCAGCTTCATAGAAAAAAATAAATCTAATTTTAGGCATAAATGTATTTATATAAAGTGCTGATTTGTTTTCTGAAATGTCTGCTTTCCTTAGACCATCTTTAATGGGAAATCCCATTAGTCATGATTGCGATTATCTCATGCTGAAAATGCTGGAAAGCCAAAACAATTTACTGCGGCAAAAAAAAACCCACCAATTTTCCCAGCAATCTCATCCTGCTTTCTGATTGATGATCTTTGAAAATATATATTGTGCTCAGATTTTGGTTTCTTTTTTCAATTTTGCTTCTTGGGTGTCAGATAAATACTTTAAAAATCTGTTCACTTTACATTTATACGGTCAGGTGCACAATGACCCATATATTTTATTTTGTCCTCATTCTGATTTCACTTTTAGCAGTGTATATTGGAACCTGTCCTGGCATAGTTAATGGGTTTACAGTGGTATAAAATTAAAACGCTAGAGGAAAAAATGGCTCCATAATGATTTTTATACTGATTAGTCTTTGCCTGCTGTATTTTGGGGATGCATCTATCTGTCAGGGGACAGGTATATATGTCTTTCTTAGAAGTACGTGCCAAGATCATGCCTTCAGGCTTTGGCTCTTTTGTTTTGTTTTTTTTCTTGCAACATCAAACCGCTCCTTGCAACATTTCCTTTCAGCTCTTCTCAGTAGAGAAACAGGACAGAGGTTTGTAGGGAGAGGCATATATTCCAGGGCTGAGAGTTCAAAACATCCATACAAGCAGTATCATGTTCTAAAACCTGTCATTCCCTCCTTGCTGCCATGCCCATGTAAGATTTCAGTACATCTTTTCCCTGTTTATAACATGCATTCTCCTGCTTGAATTTTTTAGTCACAAATTAGTAGTCATTTCTTCACTGAAATTAATAGGTCAGTTTGTACCTAAATGGTACGTTCCATGCTCCTGTTTCTGTTAAAGCACATTTCCTGAAGGATACCTCGCTGGCTCATGTCTTTAAAAAGTATGCCATAAACTTCTTGAGGATGCACTGCTGCTGTGAAGCTTGGGCAGCTAATGGATTTTGGTTGGTAATTTTGATTGGTTTCTTTTTCCTACAGATAATGTGACTGCCAGCTAGTAAATGACTAGGGTGGGATTTATCAAGATAGTTTCCTAATTGCTCCTGGTGTTAAGGAGGGAAATCCTGTTTCTCCTTGCTGCATGCTACTACAGTTGTCCTTGCGTTGGCTCAGTCTCATCTTAGAAACTTTTGCTGAGTGGATTCAGCTCTGTTCACCTGACAGATGACAAATTTATACATTTTCTCGGGATTAATTGTAGTGTTCCCTCATGGAACCAGCATGAAGGATATCAGGGAACATAGAGCATACAGTTGGGTTAGCTCAAGCTGTCTGTTAACTTCTGGCCTGTAAAAAAGTCTTACTTCCATAGCTGGACAGTCAGAGTGCGAATGACCCACCTTCATTTTTGGTGATAAGAAGCGTTTAGTAGGACTGGGATCTAGGAACATCTCTGCTTGTCCTCTCCAGTGCTCTCTTTAAAGACTTCTAGTGAGGGACTGCTGTACACTGAAGGGAGCAACAATGTCAGGTGAGTAAGGTAGGAGGAAGTTTCACAGCTAGAGAGTGGTGTTTCACCAGGGCAGGAGTGACAAGACATTCAGGTATGGGCAAACAGTTCCAGACTCTCTGGGTAACATTTCCATGATACAAAGAGGAGGTATCAAAGCAACTCATTTGTCAGTATCAGGTAAGAACAGCTCAGTTTTTGTAGAAGTCTCTCTCTGGTGGTCTGCCACAGCTAGCTTTGTTTCAGTCTCACAAAAAATATATACTGTACACTGTGCAGCCTCGCACACAGATGACTAGTAAATGAAAATGTTTGGTGTTAGTGTCACTTTACATTAGCAAATTGGCAGTTTGTATTGAGGATTCTTTTATGTTTCCCAAATGCTACTTGAAGGCTTTCTAACACAAATTGTGTTGAAAGAGAGAGTGGAAATATATAAGTAATATTAATGTAGTGGAAAGATAGAAGTAATCATTCCCATTGGCTCCAGAGCTGGAGTATCAGTCTTGGTACTCTCAGTGTGAATTTACTCCTTCACTAATTCCTGAAGGGGCAAAGACAAAAAGCTCTTTTGAAATTCACACAAACTCTTGTGATGCTAAAGCAAAAGCCCCATATACTCTACCACAAAAAAAATAGTTGCAAAGAACATGGATTTAAAGAGAGCAGTTACTAGGTACAGGATTTCTCATTTCATACATGTTTTTATCTGCAATTTTTATTATGTCACCTATTTAAATCTTAGTAAAACATGAGACTTGAGGACAAGTGGTTTGTAGTGAAAAGAGAAAATCAGGAAAAAAAAAATTGTGACAAGTATCATATAGTTTAAATCTCATTCAGTGACATACTCTGCACTTATCCTGATTCATATTTTGAGTTAGGTGTAGATTTATAGCTTTGCCTCTCAAATAGTGTGGAATTGAACTTTGAGGATTGAAAAATGTTGTAGGAGAGGATCAAAGATAAGTGTCTACATAGGACAGATACACCAGAAGGCAAATGTAGTGATCCTTTCACCTCTAAACTGCAGTGCCGGATCAGACCTTACAGACAATTACTAGATGTTAAGCAGGTTCTGCCTGATGGGTGACCTACAGGAATGTCTGCCCTAAACTATTCTGTGTAGTTATGGCGTGGACACCTTTTGCTAGCTGCGAAACATTTTGGATGCTGTAGCAGAGAGGTTAAAGGGAAAATCATAAAGACACATATCAATCGCTTGTGGTTGACCCCCAGAGACAAGTTCGGGGATTTATCAAGAAGAATCCCTGTTGATTTGTTCCATACAGCTTCTTGATTCATTGTCTTCCACTTTGCGCTAGCCTTGAATTCACATGTATTTCACATTTACAATATTAGTTCTTAAAATTTCTTTGTCATTGTAAAAATGCCATGTCTCTTCCTTCCCACCCAGGCTGGCACTTTGTCATGCTCCGGGGACATTATCTTAAACCATTATCTTGTTCAGCTTGTGAGTATTCTTACAATGCGTAGTCTCTGCCTGTTGCTATGGTGATCCTTTCTTGATGGTGATGGAGCACATGAATTCAACAAGTCATTCTTTTCTGGAATGTGACTTTCTGGTGATTAAAAAAACAAATCAATAATCAAAAGCAATCAGATCATCAATACAGTTCCCTTCCTGTGTTTTCCCTGTTAGCACAGTTCCTGTCAGACTATCCAATTTGCCTTGGTTACAACAAAAGGAGTATAGAAAAAAGGAGGCAAAAAAAGAAACTGATCAAGGGCTATATTATTTAAAAATGACATGTCCTACCTTTTTCATGTTGTCTAAAGCCAGCAAATTACCTGCCTGGCATACATTTCAAAACAAAAGTTATAATTGCATGCCTTAAACTATATTAGCATGCATTTTAATATCTATTAATGTAGCATGTGTAAAAAAAGAATAAAGAAAAGCTAATCAGCAAGGGGCTTTTTAATGTCTCTCAGTTCAAATTAGCTAAGATGTATGTCACTGATAACTGGCACCTTGCTCATTGTAGATGAGCAAATAAAAGCCCAAACAGATTATTATTTTTGTGGTAGATTAACTCCCGCATCTAAAATGCCTTGCACTTAAAATCAGAAGATACCTAGTATTGGGGTAGGGTCATTCAGTTTGTGGGTCTTTTTATCTAAGATTAAGCACTGCAGTCTAATAATTAAGTTTCACTTCCTACTACACTTACGTACCTCTCAGTTTTAGGTAAAATGCACTTGCTAAACTACCTGATCTTGAATTTAGTAAAAGCAAGAGGTACCAGAAGAGGCCAGGTACATACAACAAACCTCTCAGCTTTAGCACCTCTCAGCTGCCATGGCACTATGTGGCTGCAAGATGCATTTATTCTGGGTATGAACAGAATGGCATCTAGAGTACTTAACACAGGATTTGGTTAAACCCAGATTAGTTCCAACATATTAAGAATTAAATGGAGCAGGATTAAATGCTACGTCTGCAATGTTCTTCTGAGTGGTGTGACTTTTTCCTGACTGTACATATTTAAACCCTAAAAGCTGTTTATTTTTGTAGAACATGAAAGGCCTTGCCTTCTAAGGATCAACTTCTCACTTTCAAGCCTATATTGAGTGTGGCTGGCAAAAATGTTGTATGAAGTCATGCAGTGCTGTCAAGATTAAAATGGCCTCCTGCAGGATTAACTCCCTTTTTTGTTAGAAATTCATTACTCTTTAACAAGTGATGTAGGAGGACTGAGTAGTGGCCTTATGATCTATGCTCACCTAATTAGCCAACTAAGTATCTTTGTTAAGCAAAAGGTAGTGGTCGATTGCTAGACTGAGAGAAAGTGTTGCTTGTGTGTTACTGGTAACAGCACTGAAGGCCATCTTCCCAATTCAGACACCATCGGTTGTGTTGCTATCACACCCTCTGACCACATCTCAGAGGGCAGAGTAGCAGCATCTGACAAGATGATGTCTGCTGGTATGGATGTGGCTATGGAGACAGGGAAATGGCTCTTGCCCTTGTCAAGAGCTTGTTACAAACTGCAAAGTGAGAGGGAAGGATCAAAAGCATTACTTGCTGGAGGGTGGTGATTCAGTCCTTAAAATGGCCTTGGGTTACAAATACATGAACAAAAGGGTCTTCTCCTGGCCACAGACATTGAAAGAGATCTGTGCGCATCAGTGAATTCAGCAGCAGGAGGATTAAAATCAATGGTAACACACGTGACACTGCGCTCCTTCTCTCATCTAAGGGGTGGCAGGGGAGGCTTCCTCCAAGCAGCAAGCGAGTCTTGGCAGGAGGGACAGAAGAGGTGCACTGCATTTGTTCATGATGCAGCCTTACACATCTAAATTTGATCTCCTAGGTGTTAGTGAAACGAGAAATGGGTGTGAAGGCAGTTGCTAGAATAAAATTATACTCCTCCTTATTCAAGCATAGCAAACAGGATTAGTTACCTGTACTGCAGAGAATGATGCCAGATTCTCTCTTTGAAGTTACTGATCACTCGAGGTGGTTGGGTTTTTTAAATTACCATAGCATGTAAACATTGGGAGGTACTTTGTCTGCCAGTAAACTAGTTTACTATTTATACTCCCTCTACAAGAGACAGAGGATGCACTTGCAACCTGCCCTGCAGGCCAATCGATTCTTCCACTGCCAGATTTTGGTGCATTTCTGTGATCAAGTTTCCTGTGCTGAGTGACCAGCATTCATCCTCAATTCTCCCAATATAAGTATCCTCTCAGAAGTTCATGGCCTTGACCTGAGTTATTTTCAAAGAGGAAGGTGGCATTTTTTTCAGACAGCCAAAGATTAAGTCTAGCAGAAACTCATAGCTCAGTTTCTAAGCACCAAGTGTTTCCTGAAGGCAAGAAGGTATGTGGTAAATATTGAGATGCAACAGTTTCTGTTTTTCTCCCTCCCGTTGAGCAGCTAACTAGGAAGAGCATCTGCCTGAAATTTGGCACAATCAGTGCTTCATCCTTTAATTATGGTGCTTGAATTACTGTAAATCTCTCTATTGATTTGGAACAAAAATGCCTCCCTTAGTCTCATCTGGTTCCTTCATGCAATTATGCATAGCTTTCTCTTATCTTAAGAACTTATAATTTTAAGGTGAAATTTCTGACACTCTGTCTAGTGTATCAGACAGCTGACAGACTGCCAAGCTTGTAAATTCTTCTGGCATTCATTGACAGACCAGCATTGTAGCTGTTTCCTAAGCAGTAATTTGAATGTTAATGGTGCTACCTAATGTCAGGACAAGAAGATAGTAATATTAAAAAGAAAGTGTTTTCTATCCTCTGCAAAGACTATATTTTTCCACAAGTACTAACTTTAACTAGGAACATAGGGATGGCATAAATTAGGAAAAAAAAATGGAGTCAAGAAGGATGCGTTTAAATGCCTGAGCAATTTATATGATTGCCACCGCCTTCCTTTCCTTAGGCTAGAAAGCACTTCACTCCCTGTTTAAGAGGTTATTCTAGATTACAGTCAGGTCATTGCAGCTATTAAAGTTTATTTTAGATTTAAACTCTCTAGTCTGACCCGTTCCTCATCCTCAGTCCAAGCCTTTTTTTTTTTTTTTCCATAAGTGTATGAATGCTGAGAGTGCAGAACCTGATCTTGTTCATATCCTGGCTGTGAGTAGCACTTTCTTCCAATGACCTCAATAAATACTCATATTTTTGAGTCTCATATTTTTGTTTCTCTTTTTCTAGCTGTCGGAAGTTTACAGACTTGTTCAGTATTCTTATTCATTGGGTGTAATTCTTATTTTTGTTCTCTTGTTTCTTTCAAGTGTTCCCTGTGGGTCCATTATCAGCAATTAGCTATATACAGCTAGGCTTTGACCAGCACTTAACGCTACTGTTCCCTTGAGTGCACCAAAGCGTTTCATATTCTACATTAATTATAAAAGGAAGTATTTGTTTCTCTTCTTTAACAGGTGAAATGTACATGCTGCTCATAAAATTTTCATGAAAGTAATAGCTTAGGCCAGCATGACTAATATCCTAGCAGTTCTGTCTGGAGTCCTAGTGAGACCCTGTGTCGAACAGACGTTACTACCAGGTATTGAAAGGCAGATGAGTTTAGGTCTTTGATGGATGGGGGTGCTCTAATGTGCTGCAAATCAATTGGAAATAAGGCAAAGCAAATGTTCAGAATAATACTTTGGAGACAGAACTTGCTGAAGGTCAAACTACAGATAAACACAATCCAAAAGTGATCTTAAATGTCTGCTGTCCTGCTAAAATAAGGAATAAAATTCGGTCATATACAAGTACCAGTTACTAAATTTTAAAAGTGTTTTGATCTTGCCTTCCCACTACTTTGTACAATTACTTGTCTGTGTGCAAAAGAAAGTGTAAAAATTACTATTGGGAAATGACCATACAAAGGGAGAAGCAGGGGAGAATCACCTAACCCATCCCAACAGACAGTGCAGGCATGTTTTCTCTGTTTCATATTTCATCTAGCTCTGATTTGGGGGAGCTTAAGGTGCAAGGATGGTTCTCCTAATAAAGCTCAAGCTTTTCTGTCCCTGTGCTAGGAAGATTGCTTTTTAAACTAAAAGAAGGAATATTGCAGTGCTGTCTCAGAGCAAGCCATTCATAAAACTCCATTTCCTCCTCTCCTTAAGAGTATGGACAGCAAAGTTTGCCTGTAGAAGGAAATTAAAGGGCGAGTAACCCAGCTGATTCAGAAACAATTATCTTGGCTATTGTCAAGACTCTTGGGTTGTCAGCTCTGGTGTCTAGAGTTCAGAAATTTCATTGTCCCAGTCCATTGACCTTGGAGTGTTCAGTGAATTTTCCCCCAGTGCTGCAGTTGTTCATTGTTGGCATTTCCATTGTTCCCTTCAAAATCCATGCTTTTTTAACAGAAACATGCAACAATTCTGTATCCTATAATCCCCACTTACTTTCCCACACTGTCCCAGGTGTTTGCTTACAGAAGAGCTGTTCAGAGGACAGTGTTTTTATTAAGCCATCATTTCAGAGGATTTTTTAATTTATACCCATTTCTCATCAGAATAAAAAGACATGATTGGAGAGCCTTCATACCAAAAATGGAAAAATAAAGGTTTTGTGTTTTCCATTATCTCTGTGCATATCTCTGTCTCTCAGCAGAACTCAGCAATAGCTGTCAGTCAAAACACTTGAGATTCAGTGAAAAATTCTTAGAAAAAAAAAAACAACCCTTCAAAATGTTTCTCACCTAACAAAACACACCTTGCAAAACGTAGTTTAAATAATTGGTCCAAACAGCACTAATGCGTTAGAGGGCTTTTTTTGTCATTTAGGCAGGGTTTTTTTCTGGATTTGTTTCCTCCCTATCCTTCCCAGCCAAGAAGGTTGCAAGGCACTGAATAAATTAGTGGATTCTGATCCAATGTTGAGACTTCCATGTTCCAGCTAATTTGCATTATTGGCGACTGAGAGAAGAAAATGACATTTTTAAAGTGAAAAGTCCTAATTTTTGCTCTAAGCTGCACGTCTGTTAGTTTTAGAATTGCTGTGTGGGTGCACTTTTTCCGATATCCTGTAACTTACACCAAAAAAATTAATTCAGTGAGTGTGAAGACTTCTGTTTCCATAAAGACAGAAGAATGGTTCATATAAGGGATATATTTGTAACCCTCTAACACTACCGTTGAGGCATCACTAAAAATTCAGGGAGTAATGATTGACCCCATGTAGTATGCTAGAACAAAATGACCTTTTGCAGACAATATGGTTAATAATATATTTTAAATATTTTGTGGGGTGGTATGTGTGGGTTGTTTGGTTGGTTTTTTTACTTGGAAGTGTTTAATATTAACAATAACTTCAACCAGATTCTCAATTCTAGATTTAAGCTGATGTCAGTGGGACTTCGATTGATCGTTGTTAACAGAGTTTAATATTAAACAGTCTTTCCTCAGACTCTGCTCCTACATGCTTCGGAAAGCAGTGTAGGGGTAATTTTCCTCCTTTCTCTGTTTTCAGCTTGCAGAAGTAGGAAAAAAATAGATGTATTAAAAAAAAAAAGTAGGAACTTCCAATGCAAAAATTGCCCAGCAGCATAAAAAGACACAGCACTTTTAATACTGCTTCAGATATTTTTTCTTCTTTTCCTGAATAGCTGTAGTTTGCTTGTCATGGGAGCTCTTCCCAGAGCCACACTCGGGAAGAGAGCAGTGGGTGGGCATGGGCAGTGGGATGAGCAAAAAAGGGCGACTGGAGTCTACAGTCTATGATGTTCACCTTTGATGTAGGGCTGTGTAATGGAGTTGTTTACTCCTGCTCCATAATTTCTGTGCATGTGTTTAGAGTTTCTTTTGTGATCCAGTCCCTTGAGGAAGAGCAGTGCAACTGTGACTACATATTCATTTCTACTATCAAGAGTTGGGCAATTAGTTTCTGTACTTACAGTCTGTAATAAGGAGTGCTCTGTAAATTCAGACCATAGCAGTATAGTCTCACCTGACTGGCCAAGTTGACATAATTTGACAAAACGCAGCCAGAGAACTTGATTTTGTTTTCCTTTGTGTGATGGTCCTGTGGAGAAATAGATTGGTGAATGGATCTAGTGTGCATGAATGGATCTAGTGTGCATGAATGGATCTAGTGTGCAGCACTTTCTCAGAATCCTAAGGTGTCAGTGCGTGTTTTCTCTCCTTGCAAGCTCATTTCTTGGATGCCTGGCTGCAAAACAGACCTAGGAAGAATAAGTTATAGTTCATATCTTTGCTTTTATTTTGTTCTCTCCCTGTTCTACATTTACATTGCTTGGGGTTTTATGTACCTTGTGGTCACCAGATCCAGTTGTTCCGGTTGCTTCTCCGGTTCATATTTATGTGAAAATCTAGCTGATCTTAATGAGAGAATGGCTTTCAAAATCACGGATATCTGTAAAGCTGAAAGGTCACACCAGCCTTGCAGCATGTGTTAGTTCAAGGCTGAACAAACTCAATTTCCAGCATTTTACAGATTTCGTTCATTGTTTGGTTTAGACCTGTGATCGTTGCCATCCTTCCTTTTTCGGAGCAAATCTAAATTGTATCTTCCTTTGTAGTGTGGTGTGTTTTAACTAAGACACCCACTCAGTAAAAAGTTTGATTAAAAAAATTGCTTCCCATGGCTTATATGTAACACTCCTGGTAGCGTATGTCAAAATGAAATTTGCTTTTCACTTCGTACTTTTCAGTACTGCTCTCTAGCTGAAAAGTCTCCCTGTTTGATTTTTATTTTCCCCTTGCCTTTACTTAATAGGCTTTTGCTCATTTTTCTGCCCACACCCACTTTCTGGACCTCTTTTCTACTTTGACAGTATCATTTTGCATTTAAATTTTGTGAATTTACAAAAGGTTTTTATGTGGGATCCATTGTAAAAGCTCTCCCTCTGAAAATGGCTGATGCAAAATCACACCTACTATAATGAAGCAAAATTACCATTCACTCTGTTAAACCAACCACATCTGTCATCTTTAACATCTAATCCTAATTATGGTCTGTTTATCCAGTCCCATCTCCCCTTTCAATTCAGTGAGTGCAGCTGGCTGTGGCAATGACCATGCTGAGTGTGCCGGATGATGGTAGGTCTCCTACTGCATTTTTGTGGCCATCTAAAATTTCAAATGTTATTAAAATGATGGCCAAACTTGGATTTTGCCTGCAGTCAGTCTTTAATCACCCTTTTAGGTGCAGCAGAGTTCCTTTAACCTATTTACCCTGGGACTAATAACAGAAAGTTGAAAAGTGCAAAACAGTAGTTCAGACGCTGGAGATTTACTGTGTGGTTATTGAAACCATGGCCTCATAAACAGCAGCCAAGTATGCTGTGTCCTTTTACATAAGCTAGCTGCAGGATGATATGTTTGAAGCAAACCCGATGGCCTGCTGTGAGGAGACAGGATGCAAAGAACAGCATCACCCAGCTTGGATTATGGAAGGGAACCAGATGAAGTGATGTTCGTAAGCCAAAGATGAGCTTAGCATTTCCTGGTACAGTTCAGTCCATCCCTATGCTAGCTGAAGGTTTCAGGGAAATAAATGTATTTGGTGTGTCCTGACAGCAGACCAATGGCTCTGTGCCACAGCTGCGTGAGCAGAGGATTTCAGGGGACTGGCAGCACATCTCTTGGGCCAATATGTAACTGTTTTCCAGGATAGATTAAAAAGCTCTTTGCTCTGTTTTCCATGCTTTTATTTGCACAGAAGAGACTGTGGCTGCTCAGAGAAACCTAGGGAAGATTCAGAAAAAGCTCCTAAGGCAGGGAAACCTTTCCAGGACAGTCCCCAAACCAGATGAGAATCAGCCAGAATCAACTGTTTGAAAGCAACCTCTGTAGACCAGGTAATAAAGGAAAACTGAAAAGCCCTGTTTGTGGCTTCAGCTAAAAGCACTTCATGCAGACCAAAACTCCGTCAGTATCCTCCCCACACCCACCTCGGACTACATTCACAACCCACTTGCTCTCCAGAGGGACTTTGCAGGGTAACTATGTGGAGTAACTGCAGCTTCATGCCACCTATTTGCTGTGGGCAAGTCCTGATTTGAAGCTGTCGAGGTATGAGTATCAGGCAGTGCAAAAGGGCTTGCTGAGACATGTAGTTAGAATTAATGTCACAGTGACAATGGAAGAATCTGAACAGGAAAGAGGTGTTCTCAGCTGCAGCAGAGAAATGAAGGCGCGCGTGTCCACTGGCAACTCACCCTGTACTTCATCTGCATATTACAGCCATGAGAACTCGTTATTATACCACTGTGATTTAGATTCCCATGAAGCAGGAGAGTCGCTAGTAACTATTAATTTTATCTGAGTAGTCATTTTAAAACATTTTAGTAGTTAGTCTTTGCAGCCTGTGAATGGCACTCTATAGTCTTCTCTGCTTTTACCAGAGCATCGGTGTTACTGCTGCCCCTTTGTCAGCCTGCTGTGACATATTCTTTCCTTGTTTAATTCCTGAATTTCAGCAGCAATGGAAGAAAGAATATCATTTGTTGTCTTCTTGAAAAAGTTGCTTAGTATTGCCAAGGAATGTGACCATAGTAAGGGCAGAGATGAATCACCACCTGTTTGAATGATATCTCTGCTATCTGAAATACCTGCACTTGGTGCCTGTTGGTGACAGGATTCTGTTGTTAAGCTCACCTAGGAAGTCAAGGAATGTGCCCTCATATGTTCTCTTCTGCCTCACTGCTGTGGCAGGAGTTACCCTTTTGCAGTTGTTAGAGCTCTGGTCTGTAGGTATTTCTGATCATTTTAGAAGCCACTGTTGTCCGGAAAAATTTCAAGGGAATTTCAACCTAACAAAGAAAGTAATGAGTTCCTTCCTCCTTTATCCATCTGTATTAATACGTTCAGTAAATAACTGATACAGGCACTTCTTCAGCAGAAGGTATTCTATAACCCCACATTTGGCTGAGATTTTAGATTTAACTTTGCAGTCAAAAAACCCCCATAATATGAAAACAGGACACAGAAATAATAGAACAGGAGTTCATGAATTATGACGACAATATCCGCCAGCACTGCCATAGGTGCTTTAAAAAAAGTTTCATGAATATCTACGCTCCTTTTTTTTTCCACTACAGGACTCCTGGTTCTCCAGCCATTGCAGCAGGGCACAACATTTCTAATCTGATAGTGAACTCTTGTTGAAATAGGTTGTCCCCTGCTCCCAGACACATCTTCCTGTTTCCTCTTTCTCAGAGATGAGAGTCTCAGAGTGAGTCACATCTGCTTGTTGATCCAATGGACATCTCCTAAGTTTTTATGGTGACTAGATGCAATGGAAAGCAGCTTTGAACGGAAGCATCTGGTCCAGTCCTAGAAGCAGCTCTCAGGCAAGATCAAGGATGTAGCTTCACATCAGCTTCATGTTCTTTGTTATCTTGTGGAATACTTCGGTAGCTATTGAACATCATAAGCCATGGTCTTCCATCTGCCAGGAATCCCTTGTAGCATAGCCATTGTGATGTGGCAGCTCAGGAGGGATCATGCTGCCATGAACAGCAGCTTTCCTCTTTCTTCACACTTCACTAGTGCTGTGGTCCTTGAAACAACGTTTTAAAAGAAGATAAAATATACTATTCAGTTGTAAAGGAAGGGGAAACTGTGACCATTGCTGATTTCTTGTGTGGGGACACAGGAGAGCAACTCCAAAGTGGCAAGTGTCAGGACTTGTTAACTGCCTGCGGTGCTGCTCCTGTGGTGAGGGGCATCCTTTTGGGTTAGAGTGGCAGAGAGCGGTTCCTTGCAATTTGACAAATTGATGCTTTTCTACATGGTGTTATTTGGCTTTAGGACTCCCCTTGAGGTGCCGGGAAGGCAGGTTTAAAGTTAGGGGTTATTTTCCCACTGCCAGCTCTTCCCTTTCAGCGCTACAGGGATAATATTATGGTCCCTGTGCCAAAATGTAGGAAATTTTCATGGTCCTGCCCAGTAAGGTTCTTCTTTGGAGCAAAATCCACTCATACGGAATCAGGTATTTATTTATATTTTACAATTTTTAGCCTGGTTTGTTTCAGAGAGGTGTAGAAATGCTGTTTTCAGAAGCCAAGGTACCAACAAATGTCAAAGGCAAAAGCGCTGCTGGCAAAAACTGCTGGCCAGGCCCTCTCCACTTAGCCCTGAGAAACACTCTCTTGTTTGTCCCGCAGGTGACCAGCCAAAAACAAGCTGCTCCACACACAGCTGGTTCGACTCTCCCCCAGAGTAGGCACATAGAAGGCTACTCTAGCCCCAAACCTCTTCTCAGGCCATGCGGCGAGCTGATGCCATTCACTCTGATACAAAAGGAACTTTATTATGGATTTTATTTTACTCCATGCTAACAGAAAACCAGTTGAATTCCCTTAGACAGTTTTTGGGTATAGTGAATGAATCACTGGCCTGTAAAGGCAACTGATTATTTCAATACAATATCATCTAATCCATCAAACACAGAAGATACAGCTGGGTTTTAAATACTGACCTCAGAAGTAATTAATATCCTTGATTATTTTAACTATCTCCAGTTAAGTACTCCTAGCAACATTTTCTCTATTTCAAAATCAATGCCATACTCCAGTGGCAAAGAAGGGAATGATTGCAACCACTCACCTAGCTCCCTGGGCTTGCTTAGTCTCTGCAGTCTCTAGTTGCTATGTCTGACTGTAAAGAAACTGCTGATGATAGGTTTAATTGATGAGATTGCCTTTGAAAAGTCTCTGTGATGTTTTCTGAAGGTTAAAACCATGACTACCATCCAAATTCTACTTTAAACCTATACTGGTTCTTTGTCTAGACCTTTGTCTCCTTTTTAGGTCACCAGCAGATGAGCACTGGTACATCTAGCTATGTTTCCTCTCCCCATCTCTCTGCTGGAGGCTCTCCTCTGCCTGCCATGCCTCAGCTCCTCCAACTCACAGTCTTGCATCTCAGCTCCAGAGCAACTCCAGCAGTGGCTGAGCTGGCACATTGGGCTTTCTCCTAGATGGCACATGCTTTGCTGGGTAACTGCTCTACAGCTCTAACCAACAGAAAATGCCACCCATTACTTACCTTGGGCTGTGCAGCAGCAAAAGGGATGGCAGTTCTTCTTCCAAAGAGCTTGCAGCTGTATCACAGAATCACAGAATCATTATGGTTGGAAAGGACCTCCAGGGTCATCAAGTCCAACCTTTCTCCTAGCATCTCTCTAATCACTACACCATATCCTCAAGCACCGCATCTATTTGTTCTTTAAACACCTCCAGGGATGGTGACTCCACCATCTCCCTGGGCAGTCTATTCCAGTGCCTAACTACCCTCTCAGTGAAGAATTTCTTCCTAATATCTAATCTAAACCTCCCCTGACATAACTTGAGGCCATTTCCCCTCGTCCTATCATTACTAATTTGAGAGAAGAGACCAACACCAGCCTCGCTACAACCTCCTTTTAGGTAGTTGTAGAGGACAATGAGGTCTCCTCTCAGTCTCCTCTTCTCTAGACTAAACAAACCCAGTTCCCTCAGCTGCTCTTCATAGGNCTTCTTGGCCACCTGGGCACACTGCTGGCTCATGTTCAGCTGGCTGTTGACCAAATTCGCCCAGGTCCTTTTCCTCCCGGCAGCTTTCCAGCCACTCCTCCCCAGGCCTGTAGCGTTGCTGGGGTTTGTTTTGACCAAAGTGCATGACCTGGCACTTGGCTTTGTTAAACCTCATACAACTGACCTCAGTCCATCGCTCCAGCCTGTCCAGATCCCACTGCAGAGCCTTCCTACCCTCAAGCAGATCAACACTTGTGCTTAATTTTGTGTCATCTGCAAATTTACTGAGGGTACATTCGATTCCATCATCCAGGTCATTGATGAAGATATTAAACACGACCGGTCCCAAAACTGAGCCCTGAGGGACACTGCTTGTGACTGGTCACCAACTGGATTTTACTCCGTTCACCACCACCCTCTGGGCTGGGCCATCCAGCCAGTTTTTAACCCAGTTTTTAACCCAGCAAAGAGTCCTCCTGTCTATGCCATGAGCTGCCAGCTTCTCCAGCAGAATGCTGGTCCTATTGACTGGTACCCAATGATGGTCACAAAATCCTGGAAACTTATGGAGCCTGCCATGGATAGCAGTGACAAAGGCAAAAATCTCTACATTAATGTGTATGATCACATGCTTTTGAAAGAACAGATTTCATTTTGTGCTAAAGAAATAGTGAATTTATTTTAGTCAAGTACCAAAATTACCTCCTGTGTTAACAACAATGCTTACTGAGAGCACATCCTTTCATTTAATTTCATTTTTGTTAAGAAGAGGAGAAGGAAATTCTGAGAGATTAGAAAACAGTGAAAGCTTTTTCTTTTCTTCTTCTTTGAATAAATATAGAGGTATCACAATTTTCTTTAAATTGTATCTGAGGATATTGGATGTATTTTTAACAACTGTGTGAAGTTTCACTGCTATTACAACATGAATCTTTAATTCCCTATTTACAGCCAGTGCTGATTTCCCATACAACGGTCAAGCTATAGGAGATGGAGTTAACAGAAACTCTGCCATTATTGGAGGTAGGAAAACTGTCTGCTTGTCTAAGATACTTTGCAGAATGACTGTGATGGCTGAATTGCAGTTGGTAACATATTCAAGCTATTTGCTAAGAGGTGATTATGTGGGAATACTACACTTGAACAAAGTTAAATAGAAATTTGTGTAAGTCCATTCATTGTCCTAGTGAAATGGTTTGTTCTCACTTAGTTTGTCCCTTCAGGTTCAGTTTTAACCAAATGAAAATACTGATACTCATAATCCACATATTAAGCATCCATATTGGGATCTACTTTTCAGTAGTTACTTATATTAACAGAGTAATTAATTTCCATGAAATGGAAAGAACACTTTTCTAGTTACAGCAAATTCAACATGGGTCTATGTCAAAGACTATTTGCTCTGTGTTTGATAAAAATCCCTCATGATCCTACTCTGTTTTTTAGAGGCCAAGAGGCCAAGTTCTGCTGTAATTCATGTATGGAGAGTACTATTCAGTGAGATAGGTGATGTTAAGTAATACTAGAATTGGAACTTTGATTTAGCATTCCATTGAATAGATTCTGGCCTGCTGCCTCCAGAAATAAGGATCCTGATAAATTTTATGCACATATACAATTTTCTCTGCCCTGTCCTGTAGTATGGAAGTGTTGCACCATAACTCTCCTGGGAGAATGTTGCCACTGCATCAAATTCTGAAGGCGTGTAAAAAAAAAAAAAAAGTAAAGATCCCTGATAGCATTCAGTCGGTTCTAAATGCATCTAAAATTACATACTGGTGGTGTTTTTTGTCATGTAAAGCAACACTGAGTATAGTAGTGCGTATCTAGGTTTGGATTAGTTGCTTGGTTTTTATTTGATATGTTATTCTTCCTTTTTAATGTATATTTGTATTGCTACTAAAAACTTTTCCTTAATACTTTGAACCTTACAATACCAGGAAGATAGCATTGCATTCCTCAGAAAAATTCAGGCCACACCTGAACAGCCTGGCTGTCCAACACATCAGTTAACAAACAGGGCATAACATAATTCTGGCTACGTATGCCTAAGAGGGTAAGATATATGAGAATTCTCCATAAGAGGCACTGAACCCCAAAATGACCATCGCAGGGGGAGCAGTTAAGGATAGGTCTGGTGATAAAGCAGTTACATCTGTAATTATGTGGAGCCAGTGCCCAGTGGATGGAGTGAGCCAACAATGAGCCAAGGACAATTTGAGGGGTTGTGATAGATCTATATGGCCATTGACTAGAAAACATACATCAGAGACTCCATCCTCACAGAGCTGCCCAGGCTGTGACGTCTCCATTTCACCCCTGTGTTTTGGGAGTGTTTTGGGCAGCAAAACTTATTCCTGTAAGTAGGTATTAATGTTGAAGTTTACCTACGGGATGAAAGTCACTAGCAGACTCCGCTCAGTGACATTTTGTATATAGAGAAAACTATATCTAAACATTAGAGTGGTGGAAACGAAGCAACTGTGGTGATGTTTAACTGCCCATGTAGCTTCAACCCAGCTCAGAGGAGTTGTGAGATCCTTTCTTTGTGTCAAAATCTGTAGCTGTTCTCCTTGCTAACGACATCTTTTCTTTCCTCCTTTGTGTAGGCGTCATCGCAGTGGTGATCTTCACCATCCTCTGCACCTTGGTGTTCCTGATCCGCTACATGTTTCGCCACAAGGGAACCTACCACACCAACGAGGCCAAAGGGGCAGAGTCAGCCGAGAGCGCCGATGCCGCCATCATGAACAATGACCCCAACTTCACGGAGACCATCGACGAGAGCAAGAAGGAATGGCTTATCTAAGCCCACGGGGACGGGGCCTGGGGTGGGATACAAGCTGGACCAGGGTGGGACGGGGTTGACTCTTGCAGTGGGGAGAGAACACTCTGCGTCGGACGCTTGAGCACACGTATGGTAAAAAGATCAGCACAACTGGAGGAGCAAGTGACAGGAAAATACCATTGAGACTGGAAGATAAAAAGCATTTAAGAAAAAATACTTTTTAATATTTATTTACAGCAAATTACCCCTTCCGTATCTAAACAACTGCAACAATGAGCAGTCCTGCAGCTTCAGCATTGGTTAAAATTTTCAGTAATACCTGTCTGTTTCTGTGTGTGTTTAGAGGTGTTCTGGATACCCGCAGCAAGAAATGGGGCTGGTTTTTTACATTTTTTAAAAGCTGTTTAAAATGTGGGTAGTTCTGTCCTGAGAACAAATGGCAGACCTTTCTTCCCAGCATTGTGTTCCTTCATGGCTGGCCACTTCCGCACAGGCTGCCCTCAGCCCCGCACCTTGACCTTGTCACCGTTCATTTTGGTGGCATCAAACCAAGGCTTCAGGGCTGGGGGTGGGACAGGGGGAGTGAGGATTAATGCGAAGCTTACTCGCCAGTTTTTCAACATGTCATCAGCTCGTGCCAGCCCTGGCAGGATCCATCTTCTTGACCCAGACACTATTGATTGCATCATATTCTCATCAGCTATGTAAAAATACTGTTACTACAACTACTACTACTACCAGAGAGGATGATCATAAAACACAGGAAGCTTTGAGGGGGGTCATTATTATTATTTTGTTGGTCTCTGAGGGAGGATGATGCTGTATGTCTGTAGCCCTAGTCTGTTCCTGTGTCTTTGGCTATGGCACTGGTGACCAGAGGCATGTGCCAGTTTAAACTCAGCTCTGCCTGTGGCACGTTGGCATATGCTGTACTTAGATGTAAGCGTTGTAGTAGGAAATTAGAGCCAGACTTTGTTTGCTCCCGTTTCTTTTTTATAGACTGTCACAGAAATATTAGTACAGCTCTAGTCAATGCATTTGAACCCACGGGCTTCACGTAATACTTTTTTTCCAACTCTTAGCAATTTATTCTTTAGATCCTTTGTTTCAGTCCCTTTGCAAGGAAAGCCTCTGCTGGCAGTGTTCACACACGCAGGAAGGTGAGGTGAAGGAGGCTTGGAAACTACACAGAGCGCAGGTGAGAAACACACAGCACACAGTGGAGAGTTACTTTTCAATACAGAGATTTACCTGTGCTACTTTGCTGTCCTTGTAAGGCATTCTTAAGAACAGCAAGGCCAATGCCAAGTGTAGCACCGCACCCCACGTTCCCTCTTGGACCAGAGAGGTTGCACGTGCTGCCTGAGAAGCAGGCAGGCAGCTTGTATGAAAGGCAGAGGGGCGGCCTGAAGACCTAATATCCTTTGATGGCAATAACATAGCTTTAGCTTGCCCTCTGTAGAGGCGTGTGGTTCTCCAGTGGTCTGATCTGATAGGAATTAAAGGCCTTAATGGGCAGTTTTTGCAGTGGAACAGAATGAAGGAATGAATGTATTGCAGGGCATTTGCTATGTGTAAAAGAACAGAAACAATACCAAGAATTTCTCTTTTAAAAATCTTCATTACAGTCCTAGATTTGTTTTATCTTTAATATTGCTGGGTTTAGTATGCACAGATTTAATGCATTTTTCTGTAATAAGAAAAATTTATTTTTTAACCAAACCTACAATCTACTATACTGAGCGGTGCTGGCATGTTAATTTCCTTAGCTTTTTGGTTGTATCTTTCATTATTCTAATCAATGCTTTAAAATGAAAAAAAAAGAATCATGGAGGGGGAAGAAAATATTGGAGTCTTACCAGACAATAAATTTATAAGCACAATTTGTCAAACAGACAAGGACAGATAGTTTGGGTTTTAAGGGCAGTAGGCTAAAGTCCTCTTCTGGCTTCACTGAACATAGGTATCATCACAAACTAAGCCCATTGATTTCTTCTGTTTATGGTTTTGGAGTTAGCGTACAAAAAAAGTTGCCAGTTTCAGAAAAAAATACTGTTTCTCAGGTAACATTATGTGGCAGAGGGGTTCAGGTTGGCATAAAAATCACTTCTGTCCCTCTTGTGCTCTGCAGTCTTTTGCCTTGCCTTGGGTATTAACCTCTCCCTCTCTTGTGTCTAATTGAGCAGATGAGTCCTTATTCATGTTTAATCATGGGTGTAAGTCCCCACCCCTTGGAGAGTATCAGCATGGGATGGATCTAGCCCGCACCACTAACTATTCAGCAAAATGCATAGCAATCGCAGATATCTTTGTAGGATTGAAAAGGCATTCTCTTTTCTATACTATTTTATGTTAATTTGTTTTTAATAGTATTTTAGTCCACCCTGAGAAGCATCCTTACCTGCAGCTTCAAGTTACCAATATAGCATCATTTGCATAGAGTGGACTTTGATCTGCAGCAAAAAAGTTCCTTACTAATCTGTATTTAATGTCTAGGAGGAGGATCAGACTTACGTATCCTGAGAGACTGGAGTCCTCTGCTGCTTCATATGGGAGAGGCAGGCTTAGCAGCCACAGTGCAAGTTTGCCAAATGCCTCAGCATGGCACTAGAGGCAAGAGATGGCTCGGTCTCCGTGCCTAACAGAGTCCTTGGCAAAGCCAGGGACAGTTGTCTGGGTTATGGTAGTGAGGCCTGTGACATCTATTCACTGATTTTCTAAAAGATTACCAGCTTTTCTCCCACAGCCCTCTAAGCAATAATTTCTGGAAAATAACCTTTGACCATTGTACAAGCGATAGTTGTAAATTAGTGTCTCAAATTTGAAAAGCAGGTTTTAAATTGGTTGCAAGCATCTGCACCTCTCCATTGACTGGACACCATGGACCTCTTTATGGGAAGTTCGTTAGTGCTGTGTTAAAAGGTTGGTAATCTTCAATCTTGTCATTATTTTCATGATACCATCACTTTCACAACTCTAGACAATCTTTTCATCATTAAAATTCTTGTTTCTTCTTAAACTGGACCTTAGATACTGTAGATACTGTAGACTAGCAGCTGGTCTCTGTATAGGCATTTGGTGACTGTAGGTGAATTCCTGCCTGTCTGCTTTGTATTTCTGAGAGTGAATTTCTAAGAGTGGCATATGTTTAATATAGGCCGTGGTCATTCCGCAGCCTAGCAGTGAAGCAGGAGCAGGCTTAGAGAAGTAGCTTATGTATTTTGCTAGCACTATGTCTTATTCTGAGGACTTCTTCCTCCGTGAGTCTATAATGGAAGGCTGGAACAACATCCATCCTTTACATCACCCATTCTTATTTGTGCCAAAAATCCATGTCGTTTAGCAGGTGCTATCCATATGCCTGCAGTGGGAGAATCTGTTGAAGGGGAGAGTGGCTCCTGCTTTTATAAAACTCTGTACTTTCCCCAACAAATATTAAAATGATCAGTCTTTTACGACCTCTTTTTAGCTGCTTCATCTATTTGAACTGTGCAGAAAAACATAGCTTCTTGTACTGGTTGGGGAACCAAAGTATCCCAGTTGTGTTTCTAAAAGGCTCTTTCCTGATTCTGTGGGAAACGATGGGAAAACTGCCACCAGTGGTGGGGAGAGCAAGACTGGGCAGGAGACCAGGGTTCTCAGTGTTACTGTAATAATGCAAGCAATATTTTGGATCCTCATTCACAACACATGCAGACCACCAGGTAATGAATCCTGGAGCTCCAAAAAGCCAAAATGGTGGAAGACTAATTTTGATGTCAACCCAGCCTTGAGGGGAAATCCACAATCCAGTCTGGTGGTTTTGAATCAAGTCTTTGACACACTGCTTATTACATATTTACTGATAGAAAATTCAGATGGATAAATTAAATATTTAATTGGTGCTGGAGCATTTCTGCTTCGCGTTTTTCCTGTCTTAAACTTTATCTATACTTTTTATATCTCTTCTAGCAGTTACCACTTCAAAGGTATGGCAACATTTCAATATCATGCTCTAGGGAGCATGATGTATATGAAAGGATGGTCACCAGAAGTATTTTAATAAGACTGCCAAAACAGTGGTGTGTATGTAGAAGTTCATTGTAGTGATAATTCAGTTTAAGAGTCTAAGATTTTAATTGAAATAGTGTCCTTTAATAGCAGATGCATCTAATTTCCAGGGTATCTGTTGAAATGTGAAGCTATCTCAGTTTGACAAGCAATAGCTTTTATTATGGTTTCTCCCTTGAACAATTTTACATTCCAGGAAGCATGGTGGTCTTGAAAGGGTGTCATTTCTGAAAAGCAGAACCTAAATTCTGTTAATCAGATTTCATTATCCATCCTAGAGAAACAAAACAGAAACCTTGCCTTCTAAAAGCAACAGCATGTAAACTAGAGTGAAAGGACAACGTGTATGTATGCCTAATATCTTCTGTGGCTGCCTTTCTGTTAGAAAACCAGATTGGTAAATTTAAAAAAAAAAAAAAAAAAAAGACATTTGAAACAGTTTTAATTACACTAACAGCTGTTTCCTTGTGCTTTGTATATTTTGATCATTGTCTATATTTTTTGCCTTCTCTAGTACCAGGAAACCAGTCTGGAAAGGCCAGAAGTTGGAAAGGCCTCTTAAGAAAAGACCTACAGTACAGGAAAAAAGGGACTTCAGAATGCAGTTATGCATAAGAAGAGAGGGTGTGAAGTGCAAGCATGTTCCTCCTGCTTCACACAACCCTGATTACCTGTTATGGAGGAGAATCTCGGGCAGTCTAAATCTGTACTTGTTGAGGTGGGCTGAGGATCTGAGAGTAGGGGTTTGGCAGAAATGAAATGACTGCCTTTCTGATCACTTTGCAGGTAGCAGCGAGCAGTCTGCCATCAGTTCTGCTCACATTTGTTATACAGGCTCCGTGGCATTGCCAGCTTCACAAGAGTTACACACTACAGACGGCCGAATGTGGGGTTTTTGCCTTCCTTTCCTACCCTAGCTCTGTCCTTTCCTTTATGGATGTGAGCCTTTTATTGAAGTTGTCAAGAAAAATGTATGCCCAACTCAACAGACATGTGTCTGTTTCTTTTAATAAACTACCTTAACAGGCTTTAAAAGTTTTTATGATGTGAAGCATTTTATAAAAGAACTGTGTCAAGTGCACTTGAATGGGAAAGTGTGACATCTCGGCAAAGAAGCATCCGTGCAATAACCACCCGAGTCAGAGGAACTGTGCGTGTCCCAACCTGTTGCTCTGTCTGCAGCATGAATTGCCTTAACCACTGACCCAAAGCCCTGGCCCTGTCCAAGACCTTAACTTACTTTGTGGAATATAATAGTGGCAAAGTCCTGTTGTGATGCCTTGTGACCACGTTTTGTCTGTTCATTTGCCATTGTACTGACTGTTGTAACCCCTACAAGCAGAGTCACGCTTTCTACAGGAATATTTTTCATTTATGTAGGAGAGCTCTAGAACAGAGAGATAGGAGTGGAGGTTCACATTTAAAGCCCTTCTGATACTTGTACAGTTTGACATGGAGAAGAGCCTTTGCCTCTTGCTGTCACGTGTCTCACGGCAGCCAGAAGTGTGTGGGTGTGTACCTGCACCTCTGAAATGTAAGGCTATTTGGGATGCTATGTCTATAACTGCTATAATGTGGATGGATAAGATAACAAACTTGCTTCAAATCCGTGAGTCTGCAGTGCTAGCAAAATCACTCTTGAAATTAAGTGGAAATTTGGAGATAAACACAGACTTCACCCTACAGTAAGTAGGCACATATGGTGCCTCAAATGAGAGCAGGCTTGGAACTGGTTACTGAAAAGCATTTATTTAGCAATCTCTAACACAGTTCTTTTAACACCCTGTTTAACTCTGACTTTCACATATGAGCAGACTTCTTCATGAAGCACTATGCTCAAAATCCTAATTACGCCAACAACTTAAGAACCAGGAAGAAAAGTGGTCAATTCCTGGCTTCTTTATAAAAGAAGTTTCTTTTTTAAAAAGTCACTTCACGTAAAAAAAAAATGTTTGGTATCAACAGGTTCTTTCACGAGGTGTTTCTTTGGAGTAGTTTTCTGTCTTCCAAACATCATATGAGAAAAGTTAAGCAATTACTCCACGTGTAGTAATTCACTGCGTCTGTGAAAAGGGGGTAAGATATACTCTGAAAACATAAATAGAAGCAAGTAACAAATTTAGTGCATCCCATTCCTTCTGTGAAGCAGCAGCTTCCAATAATGTCTCCTCATGCTCCCACTGCTATTTTTTCCTTAATGGAAAAATATCTGCATTAAATGACAAACATAAGAGAAAGGTGTGTACCTTTTGTTTTACCATAGATAGATGTTCTTGCTTGGTATGTAACAGGGTAGTAGCGAATAGCAAATGTTTATTTTCTCAGATTTTATAGCATTAATTCTACTGTCTCCAAGGGTCAGAGATGTGCTACCACCTTATTATTTATTAGAATGTAGAGGTGATCATACTGATAATATTAAATAATTGGCATTCTGGATTCTAGTAAGGGGCTGCTCTAAGAAATTTTTTTTTATTGAAAACCTGTATCAAGGTGAGAAGATGACATTTTCTGGCAAGTAAGAAAAGTAAATTACTGGAATGACAGCAGAGCAGAGGGAATGTTTAGCATGCTGAACAATATACTAGCATGAGTTTCTTCTTGCCTTCTAGTTAGGTATCTGGTGTAGGTACAGTGCTGTAGCTAGTCATATATATCACCATGTGTGCATTGCCTTTTTGGCCAAAATATTTGCGCTTCTCCAATCTTTCACATGCTTTAAAACAGGCTATTGCAAGAATACAGCTGAAGATACGAAGCTTAAGCAAGCTGCTCTAGGCTGCTGGTGAGAGCACGGAATCCCAAGTCCCATGCTCTTCTACCTGCTGCTCTGTCCTTGCTTAGAAAACAATTCTCAGATGTGTTGCTGCTTGTCCTTGTCTGTTGTCTCCTTTCTCCTATCTTACAGAACCACAGAAAGCGCAGGTTGGGGGATCTCGAAAGACCTTCTAGCCCAACCTTTTGTGGGAAAGGGAGCCTAGATTATATTATCTAGCATCCTATCCAGTCATGGTGTTTTCCCCACTGCCTTAATTTTTCGGGGCAGTGGACTATCAACAGGCTACAGTTCAAGACAGACTGAAAGAGTCACTGGAGCAAGTCAACAGTTGAATCAGCCAGAAGGCAATAACTTTGGATGACTCATATCAGGTGGAAACAGGCTTCACCAATTTCCAGCCTAACAGCTCTCCTACGTTTAGTCATGGCTTTGGTTAGCAATGGAGCAACCAGCCAAGTCTATGTATTATTTTTTTAAACCCATGTGGAGGCAGGTAAGATAAATAAACTTGGCTGGATAAAGACAAGACAGTCATCCCCTGTATGCTAATATTTATTCTTTAAACTGTGCATCCTCAGGTTTGTGTGTCACTGTAGGAATCTGACCTTGGCACAGTCAATAAATCATTCAGAAGCTGACCCAACAGCCCTGTACTGCTTTGTCTTAAAAATCTCCATTGAGTAAATGTTTAAAGGTAAATCTATGGTTTGCGTTGTAAAGCAGCGGGCACAGTATCAGCAGCTAGTTGTAATTTAGTTCTGTTATAAAATCAAAGTCTGCAGAGTTTCTTGTGTGACTTGCAGTAATGAGACCTTTATCCCTGAAACATAAACTACTGCAACAGGGCAAGACAGCAAAGAGGTGCTGCACACCCTGACACAGTGTGAAGTCCCTTTTGTTACAGAGTTCCTGGTACAGGAGTAATATCTTTGTACACATGTAACATCTCCTTCTTTCCAAGCCCCCTACCCACCACTCCAAGGCCAGCATGGAAAGAAATTGGCTGACAGTTCTAGGGTTTTTTTCCCATTTCTTCCTCCACTTTAGGAATGTTCCCTCACTGATAAATTCATCACCTTTCACTGTTATCTTTAAGCTCCACACCAGCAATGCTTGCTACTTGAATCAAGGTGAAGCCTCTCACCTTCCTACAATATGACTTAGTGGGAGAGTTGTACACCATGAAATTCATGTTAGCTATTTGCAGCTGGGTTTTATCCATTTATAGTACCCAGTGACTGAAAGTAAAAGTTTGTTTTCTGCCATCTGCAGAATTATTTTATAACTTGTATTTGTTCCAAAATCACCACACCATCTGGCAAAGGGAGTCTGAAAATGAGGCAGCTGCACATCACTCCATTGAGCATACTCACTTTCTTTTTCGTGGTTCAAATTTTGCCCAGAGATGTCAACACTGAAATAAACATTTAGGAAAAAACAGCTTCTATTTTCCTTAGGGCCACAAGATGCCAGAATTAAACCTCAGCCATCCCTTTCCCATGTGCTTTTGTGGCCTATGTACAAGGCCACTGGTACCTCTGAAGGAGGACACCAAATTAGTGATATTATAAAAGCCTCTAGTGGTTTTAGTCTCTTGGAGTTTTAAGGGTCCATTTCAACAGGGGCAACAAGTCAGCACTCCTACAGACTTCAGTTACTAGCACATCCAGGAAAATTCTCAATATGAAAGAATTTTACTTTCATTGGACCAATATTTCAGAGAGGGAAAAAATGCTCTGCTTCTGTATTTTGAGTACCTGAGATATTATACTCACCCCATTGCAACTCCTGCATTGTGTCTGCTCTTTTGAACCTCCAACTGCATAAGATATGGGGTTGGTCACTTGAATAAAGAAGGCTAAGGCATCACTTGATTCCTATTAACTCTTCGAAGCACAGGGAGCTGACTTTACACAAATCTGTTTTGTGTGGTTGATTTCACTAATACACTGGTAAGGAGGATCTTTTCTTAATCTGCTCTTCAGTGGAACACAGTCATCAGTAGGCTGGGCAGGTGTCATAAAATATCTTCAGTCCTAGTGAACTGGATCATACGTTGTACAGTCTGAGTATAGCGAGTTTGTCTGATACAACAGCATGATTTGGCATAATATTCCTGAAAGGCTCCTTGGCAACCCTGGTTTGACTAGTGCTAATTAACAGAAGCCTGCTGGAGGTGATCTCTACTGACTTAATCCTCGGGTTGGATGCCAACCCTAACTAAGAGTGCTTCATTTCATGAGGATAGAATAGATTCCCCCGCAGTACAGAGTGCTTGGGATGTGCTCAGTCTGAAGCTTCTTACTGACATATATAAATAGAGATATAGAGATAAATAGATATTTTTATGGAGATGTTTTATAAGTGGCCTTTACTTTGTGCATGGTAATTATTGCCAAACTCTTGTTATTTAGAAGCTACAGAGTGGCTGGTTCTGCAGTTTAGAAAGCAATCAGCTGTCTCTGTTTCAAGGGGGACTTGGGGTATGGGCTTGGATTTTTATTTTTATTATTCAGCTATAATTTGCATGGTTTGGATTTGGGTTTTGTCTCAGTGTTTTTTTTTTTCTTTCTTTCCTCATTGGTTCTCTGGCAGGGACATATTGGGCTCAAGCAAGAACTTACTTCTCAGTCTTTGAGAGATGGATTGACACCATCAGTGTCATATAACACTTCAGAAACACCTGCCTTGCACAGCCCGTGATGTTGAACAGTGTGAGGGCCTCAAAACAGTTTCTTTAGCAAGCTCTTGGGGTTTTCACAGCTTAGTGAGGTGCTCCTATTTCTCTAGCTTTTCTTGGCAAGATAGCAAGGTAGCAACAGCTGGGCTATGAGTATAGCCTCCTGAGCAGGAAAAGGGGTCAGCAGAGACTAGGACACGAATGAGGGTTCAGAAGTAGAGTCATAAACACAGCAGTAGCAAAAGACTGTTAAAATTGCTACTGAGGCAGGTCATTTTACTTCCTCTTTTCTTTTACTCCTTTTTTTTTTAAATACTCTCTGTTCATGTGCCACATCTGAGTAATGCATCTCTAGTGGCCAGCCAGCTCTCAATAACCTGGGCTCTTGGTTAGAGGTAGAAATGCAGTTGTGTTTTCTTATCGACCTCATTCCTGCTGCTATGGAGCAGTCTGTATCCAGGAAAAGACCAGGGCCATTAGCTACTAGGAAAGTGAAACCAGCCTCTCACCCCTTCCCTCCAAACCAGGTTGAAAGCCAATCCCAGGGTTACGTGCCTACAAAGCTGGCCCAATTTCCTGGCGGGTGAACCAAGACCTTGTCTGTTTGCAGCTATTCTAGTCCACAGGTTTCTTTCTTGAGCACAATTTTCCCATGGGAAGCATAACCAGGATATGATGGTTACCCTATTTAAACAAAAATGTGTATATTAAAAAAAATCCTAATCTGACAGTATAGTGTATCTGAGATTCCTCTGTTATAGACATTTAGTCTACAGATTTATGGCTACATTTGCTATGTTATGCTTGAATAAACATATAATTCATTGAAATACACAAGACTGAAAAAGTAATATGATCTCTTTAAGGAGAATAAACTGTTTGTAAATTTATAAAGAGTATAATCTGTTAGGCCTTATTTGAAGTATGTACTGTGGTTTGGTAAAAGTACAACATTAAAAGAGCCTTGCCAGATGAGGACTGGTTTTGTGTGTGTGTGCATGTACAGTTGCTTTTGAATATTTGAAATCTTCATTTAACAAAAAGAACTCTACAGGCTGTGTATAAAAGTCAGAGATGATGTGCAGAATGCTCTTCAGATTTCTGTGTACAGTGGCTCCAGGACATAAGTATCTGTTCCTCCGAATAATTTGGATTCAGTTTTGTTTGGAAACAATAGTGGCAAGTAGTGCAATTGACTGGCTGGATATTTTTAAAAGAGGATTCAATAACATTAGTTAATAGTAAGAATTCAGACTAATGCTGCCACTGCACATCCAACTGGTGTTTCTTTAACGGTGAAAAAATCTAGGGAAGCTTTACGTCCCTTCAGAGCAAGAGCTCTGCAATCACCCAGTACTGTCCCCACATGCCCTGTACACATCTGTCCTGTTTGGCTGTTGGGAGTATATCTATCCCTGCCCAAGACATACCACGTGCATTAGAATAACGACTAGCATTGTATGTGAGGCTAGTCATTAGAGGGATAGACATCCTAGAGGTTGCTCCTCTACCAGCATCCTCCTGCCTGGCCCTCATGCAGACCAGCAACGGCTCTGTGGCACATGATGGACTAGGGCTCCTGCTTCTGCTGCCAGCTCTCCCTCTGCACACAGCCCAGCTGACACCTATAGTTACTGAAGACACGCCAGTGCTGCTTGCAGGACAGAAAACCATGCTCCAGTACTCACAAAGCCCTGGGTACTTGCACCAACACAATGGCTTGCTGCCTTTTTGTGCAAGGGTTTTGGTTTTCCCAGTGAAAGACCTCAGCTGTCGCCTTATTGCAGGCAACTCTTACTCCCCCACGCCACTATGTGAGCCCTTCCCTGCAACTCAGCAAGAGAAAAAAACACCTGCCTGGGGTTTTGAGGGAAGAGGCGACCTCATCTCTGACAGCCCTCTGGTTTGTTAATTGAATCTTAGGAGATTCTGCTGTGATGTAGCCCACAGTACGTCAGATCAAAGGTGCATCTCAAGTCATAGCCTGGTTTTGTGATACCCAAAAGCAGATTGCCTAGGGACAATAACTGAAGGTTGGACTTGATGACCCTGGAGGTCCTTTCCAACCATAACAATTCTGTGATTCTGTGATTCTGTGAGGGAAGTACCTAGCACAGTGTACTTGTGACACTTCCTTGGAAGAGCCTCTCAGCTGACAACCATGTGCAGTTTTAAGGACTTTCAGGGCCAGAGGTGTTTTTATATGTTTAGTCATCTCTTCCATCCCTACTCGCCATACGCTTGTGCAGAACAAGTGGGATCTCCTCATAGCTCCAGTCATTTCAAAACAACAAACTGCTGTGCTACTTAATTTTTTTTAAAAAGCAACTACCACCTCAGCAAGAAAGGGAGCTTTTTTCTTTACCTCTGCTTGCTAATGAAACAACTTTACCGTGTCTTAAAGCAGAAAGGGAAAAGAAATCTTTCAAATCTAATTTATGCTCTGCGCAGTTCCAGTTACTTCTCTGCCTGTGCCCATAAAAATCACTGCATTTTATAACTGAGGATAAACTGCATAGTCCTGAGACCCAGATAAATCTACAGCCCTGTATGAATTGACTTCTGACCAATACTTCCTGTCACCACCTAACAAGATTTGTAGTTTGATCCCACACTGTGTGTGTACTAAAGAAATATTTTTTATTTGTGACTTCCTCCTCTATCAGTGTCTGTGGATAGTCATGTTTCTTGTGTGAAAGACAGGCAGATGCTCTGCTTTTGGAGCTGGATGCTGTTACCCCCTGTTTCAAGGCAGGCCTCCAGCAGCACGGCCACAGGTCACCTTACCCTGCCAGCTTCAGTGTGAACACGAGCAGCTTTTGTGAGAGAGTGGCAGAGAGAGGGAGCTGACAGCTGTGCAGAGGGAGCTGCCCAGAGGAACCTGCCAGGTGCCAGGTAGGTGCAAAGTGGGGAGAGGCAGCACAGATTGGGGCTGGGAGGCTTCCTGGAGGAAGAGCCAAACAAGCTTCAGGGATGGCAGGAAAGAAGATTTTCCTTAGGCACTGAAAGAGGCTTTGTTAAGTTTGCCACAAGCCAGGAGGGCCAGGAAAGCTGTTGAACTGAGTTTAAGGTTGAAGGAAAGGGGCTGGCTTGGGAAGGCAAAGCAGGCAAGGGAAAGATCTGCTTTGTTTCTGTTCTGAATCACTCATAAAAGCTGAGAGGTTGTTTTGTTTTGCTTTGCTTTGTTTTCTTTTCAGAAGTTCCCTTGTGCTAGTTTGGTTTTAAATGAAACCTAATTGCATGGTTGAAAAGCACCTTTGGTATATTCACGTGAGGAAGAGCTATATGTAGTGGTACCTCGAAGTCCTGGCTGACTGTGGTTCCTGATTACATGTAAACCAAGAAAAGCCTGAGATGCCTGACCTCTCCAAACCTCCTCTCCATTCCTGTTTACCTTGAATTACTTTTGTGGTGTTTCATGATGTACTCCTGCAGAAATATCTTCCCAGGGGAGGGTTTTAGCTCACCTTGATGACTGGTCTTGTCTGAATCCTGCAGGTGTGGCAGTACGCCATGTGGCTGGCAGAGCTGCCCTCCTCATAGACTCAAAAGCCACTGGAGGAAAGTGAAAGATAGCAACCCTTATGGCTTGAGTCCTCCCACCATCCTCTGTGCTACTCCCTCACACCACACATGGCTTTTTGTATGTCTCCCTTTTATTAGTATCCTTAAGCACACAGCAAATTAAACACTGGTTGTCCCCAGACTGTGGCCAGCACACCTCAGCTTCTGTCTTCAGAGCACACAGTTGAAGACCCTGAAGGTCCTGAAAAGTTTAAACTACTCCTCTTCCAACAGGTGCAAAGTTCATCGATGCTGATAATGTGTCATGTTGCCTATTCATCTAAGAACATCAGGACTTTCTGACAATTTTTTCGCAGGGTTGTTAGGAGAGGAACCTTCACTAGCTGGAAAAAGGGTTTGCGCACCATCCCATTATTGATGCTATGGCCACTAAGATGAGGCAAAGAACTGCATAGATATAGAAGTTTCGAATTGCTAAGTATCTTAGCAGGATACACTGAAGGGAAGGGTAGAAGTGAGGGGTTTAGCTGCTTGATTTGATTTATAGGGGCTATGGTAAAGATGCATTTGAAATCCTATCAAACACTAAGCCGCGGAAGTCAATGAGACAGGATTTCCCTTTGCAGAATTGTTCTGGATAAGCCTGTTAATCTCCAAATTCTTCAGTTGTTTCCTGATGGGATGTGGTAGGCAGGTTAGCATTACTGGCTTTTCTGCATTTCCAAATGCCTGTGCATGTTTATTTAGCTGGATAAGAAATGAAGTGGAAGTGCTGCTTTTGTGAGTAAGGGATTTTTAGGGGAATACTTTCTACTGTTTTGAAAGAAGATTTAAAGGACAGGGACTCAAACTGTAAGGCTTATTTATTAAGTCAGGCTTTTTTTTTTTTTGAAAGAAGGAGAGAGCACTCCTTTAGATGGTCAAGGGAGGAAGGGACAGGAAAGAACTTGGTTTCTGCATGCCTCCTCACATGCCCTGCTCTGGTTGCCATCTTCCTTCCCTAGGCAAGCATTTCTAAGGTTAGGACACACTCCTGCTTTGTTACCATTTATTCTTGTGGGCCACCAAGACCAGCAGTGAGAAACTTCCTGCAGGTGCTTGCAGTGCCATGGTCAGCCATCCAACCCTGTCCCAGCCACCAGTCTTCACACCAAGCGGTGTGTTGTGAAGAAGGTGCCCTGAGAATTGTCCTGACCTTATGGTCACCATTCCCACCATGGCAGGAGCAGTACAGAAACTTTAAATGGGGTTTTGCCTGCAGGTAGGCAACCAAACAGAAGCAAATAAGCCAAAACCTTGCTGATGCCTGCTGCTGCCCAGGTGGAGGGTTTGCAGGTGTGCAGTGATAATGGTTCAGGACCTGCAAGGCATGCCCAGCCTTCAGACACGCTCCCTCGTTCAGCTGATGCTGACTTTAACTCAGCACTGGTGAGGCTGCCAGCTCTTTAGGTCTGGTTTTCCACACAGCAGGTATGCCTCAGAGAACAGGATCGAGGTTTTATCTGCTCTCTTCCCATGACCTATTTGGCGGTGGGTGAACTAGAGTGGCTGCAAACACACCTCCATGCAGCTGAGGGTGCAATCAGATCTCTCCCGGTGCAGCCAAGACTAGAGCTGTTCTAGAGCTCGTTAAAAGGCACCAGCCCAGGGCACATCCAGGGCACTGCACCCTGTCTGCAGCAGGCAGAACTGTAGTGGGTTTCACAAGCCCCCAGTAAAGCAAATTCTTTGGCTGGTGTTACGGCTTTCAGACCTAACAAGGTGCTTTGTTATAGGCTAGAGCAAATTTCTAGACTGCTCTCCTTCCACCTTCCTGGTTTTCTTGCATTTGTAAAGTCCGCAAGAACTCTTTCACACTAGTGGAAAAAAAGAATTACTCTGATGCCTTGCAGTAAGTTGCAACAAATTGCATTGACTTTTTTTTCCCTCTACTGCTTCTTGTACAACTGATTTCAGGGCCAAGCTTGCAATCACAATTCACTCCCAGCATCACAGCAGGGACTGAATTACCTAAGGGAAAAGGGTTGGGTAAAAAATTGTGAATTATTTGATTGCACACCAGGAGCACCCACCATTTTTCTGTCACCAAGGCTGCATCAGGCAAGACTAAGTCTTGCCTGGGAACCATAAATCAGGTAACACCATTTGGCTTTGGTCATGGTGGCATTCCAATCCTAGCTTTCACATTTTCAGTCTACTCTTTTGACATTACTAAGTGCTTACATCTGCCTGTAATTTTGTATGGTTTTGTCCCTCACTCTAAGAAAGGATTTTGTGAAGGTCTATCTTCTTCCTATGGACGTGAACTACTTTTAGGTCTATTCAATCCTGGGCATACCAAGAAGACACAGGCAGGAGTTTGAGCTAGAAGAATGGGAAAAAGCATTGTGACATTATCATGGCCTGTCACAAGTGTGATTAATGATGGCGGAGGGGCAGAGGCAGGGGAGAGAAGAGAAGGCAGCGCAGAGGATGGAAGAGTGGCAGTCATCACGGGCTGCATGGCCAGTCACCTGTGGCCAGAGGTGAGACAGGGAAGGCCAGGCAAGCCTATGTACCACTGAAGATGTAAGTGTCGTTTCATTTGTAAGGGCAGCAAGGATGGGAGAATGTAATGGTGACCATTTTCCTGTGTGAAGACAAAAATGCGGATGGCAGTGTAAGGTATTACCCAGTTGAAGGAGGAGCACTCAGTCTAATACACAAGCAATAAGAAAGGTTGCAAAAGGACAGGGAGGCTAAAATAGAAATGCCAAAATTTCTGGAGTCAGTTTAGGAGTTTTTGGGTGCCACTGGATACAACATACCCTCCGGATGATAGCATTTCTAGTGCTAATGATATTGTCACTAGAGACTCGGTCTCAAGAAACATTATCAGTTTGCTCTTCCTATCTCACTTCTTCCATTAATACCTCCATTTGCTGCAGAGGATACCCATGAGATTTCTGGCTGTACAGCAATGGCATTTTGGATTTCTGTCAGGAATTGCATTTTGTTACTGGAAGCTGAAGATAAATATGGGGGCAAAAATAACTAATTAAAACCGGTTTTAAAAGCTTCCGGTAACAAAATAACCATCAGAAATGAATATGCTAACAGCGATTGACTATTTTCTGTGTACTGACTGATGATGATCTGGGGCAAAGTTCTCTCCCTCCCACCTCCTGCAAGAGCTGGTAAGAGGAAAAGAGAGAAATACTAGTGTATAAAACATACTGACAAACTTCTGTTTTCAGTTATTTTACCTCTCTGTAAATGCACGCTGCAGAATTAAAGGCAGTGGATTCAAACTGCCAGCAGAGCCTTGAAGCATACTCTTTGCTTCCAAACAATGAGCACCATGAATCATTTTCCTCACTGTGTTGGTTTAGTAAAGCTGTGGTACCCGAGCCATGTGGCTGCCACGCGGCCCGTGCCGCAGACAAAAAAGAGTTTCAAAATGC
>VZZY01008071.1:8392-99459 GCA_013400335.1 Eurystomus gularis
AGCCCAGCCCAGCCCAGCCCAGCCCAGCCCAGCCCGGCCCGGCCCTGCCCGCTCCGCTCCGCTCCGAGCGCCTTGCCTGAACCGCGTCGGCGTTACTCACCGCGGCTGAACGCCCATGTGCGGGGCGTGGGGGGAGCCCCGCTGGGCGAGCCGGCCACAGGGAACGAGTTTCGCCCGGCCGGGAAGCGTCCCGCACCTCGCAGCCTCGGCAGCCTCCTGGCTGGTTCAGTCAGGAGCTGAGGAGCCTCAGGCCTGCGGGGCTACCGGAGGGAGGGGGCAAAGAGAGCGGGAGTCACGGCTGAAGAAGACTTAGTGACATTGGTGTCCATGAGAGGAAAAACGGGAGGAGGCCGGAGAGGACACTTGAGAGGGGTGGGAGGCGGCCACAGGGACTCCCGAGCCGGCTGGGCTCGTGGTAACTAAAGCGGGGGAAGTGGAACATGGAGCTTACGATAGGGAGGAACGAGGTTCCTCAGCAAGGAGAGCTGCAGGGGGCAGGTCACGATATGACATTACCCAGCGAGAATTGTCAAAAGACAAGCTCAGCTGAGACACAAAGGAGACAGAAAAAGGTTTTCAGCGATACTAACAAAAAGGAATGGAAAAGTCGTGCTCTGCGGTGAAGAGAGAGAGCAGAGAGGATAAACCAGATGTGGCCTTAAACCTCGCAGGAAAGAGGCATGTTGGCTACCGGGCAAAAGCAGTGTGGGGAAAAGCAAAATACAGGTTGCTGCATTTAAAGTAAAACCCAAGAGTTTAATGTACTAAAACTGGAGAAATCAGTTCATTTTTTTTTTTGTCATTAAACTAAATTTTGACTGGAGGCATGGTGTTACTAAATTTGTTGAGTTGGGCATTGTAACATCTTATAAAAAACAGCTGTCTATGTGTAGAAGGGGAAAGGTGAAAGATAGCTGAACAGAATGACTGTCAATCGTTTACAAGGCTTCAGAACAAATTCTGAAAATTAAAGTCATTTTAATAATAATGTAAAATGGGATAAAGTTTACTAGAGGTAGATCGTGCCAGATTAACATGAATGGGCTTTTTGACAAGTCTACATGGATATCAAGAAAGTATCTGATAAATTGTCACGTAGAAGTGACTAGCAAAAGTTTATAGGATGGGGATTTGCAGTAGAACAGGCAGGTGGGTAGAATCTGAACACAGAGATGGAATCAGGTAGTTTGTCAAGTTATTGGAGGGATGAAGAGCGTAATTGAAAGCACAAAGTGCTATTCCACGTGAATTTTAAGTGTAATATTACATCTGTCAGTCTTCACCTAAGTCTTTCAGAGCTTACCACATTTTCAAAAAAAAAAAAAAAGCAAAGTCGTGAAGTGATGGTAGTTTTGTTTCAAAACAAACTACAAAACACGGAACCACAACTCAGTCTGGAAAAACACTGTGCCTTCCGCACAGTCACCAGTTCAGGTTACAGCAGGCGTGTCTGGTATATCCACAGAGATCCTAGATTCCAGGAGCAGTTAACTGTGTAGGATTCAAATCTGGAAAGCGGGCTCCTGAGGCCTGCTTTAGCATAGCTGGAGATGGCTCCCAGCCCATCAACAAACGTAGCTGTTAGCAGCAACACCAGCACTCTGTGGCGCAGCAGCGTCAAAACAGAATGCCACAGCACTGAAACAGCAACACAGTGTTGGTGCAAACAGACATGACATTGGATTGATCTTTGAAAACAAACTAATGACATCTCTCACCAGCAGAGGAGTATAAGCAAACTCTGGAAACCCACCACAGCAAAAAAGTGATGATAGTTTATCAGATTTCCAGAAGCCAGCCTCAGCTAGGAAGTGGAAATGGAAAAATAATAGAGTAAGAATAAAAACAACAAGGACAGCTGTAATGCTGTTTCATGGGTGGAATACATTGTATTGCTGGTCTACTAACTCCACCAAATTAGTCACCAAACCCTGAGCTTCTATGTCCTCTTCTGCCTTTCCTCCTCCCACCCGACAACAGCGTGCTCAGTACTTCACTCTTTGCTTAGGGAGGTGTGGCACTCCTGGGTGCATATTGCTGTCACTAGCCTGATTAAACACGAAGCATGAGGTTTCAAAAACAACACCCTTTGATTCAGTCAGAAGACAGCAGTAGCTGAGGTAATTCCTATGTCTGTTCGACCTATTGATTCCATTCTGGAGTGCTCTGCTGCAGTGAGAGGCAGAATCAGAGAGGTATCAAGTCATGAGAAACCAAAAATATATCAAGGACTTTGGTAAAACACACCTTTCACAACTTAAGAATGTGAGAAAAAAGAGGGAATAGTTATCTCAACGAACTCCATGTACATTGTCCAAATCCACTCCACTGTGTGTTCACAAGCCCATCAATGTACTTTGTTTTTTCCAGGTCTCTCTGGGTTTCTTGAGGTCATGTGTGCACTCAAGGCTCCTTGTATTCCTGCACCAAAAACAAGCAGGGGGATTCAGACTTCCCACTTTCCACGTTCCTAAGTAGGGATGCCAGCTAATTAGGTAATTTACATATTCAAAGAGGTTCAGGGAAGGAAACCTCAGGACACAGTAGGAAGGATGTTAGAAATCTCTTAGTGTTTGAGCAAGATATCAGTGCCAAAGAGTTCACTACTACAGCAGTCAGTCATCAGAGAAATACTCTATGATGATCTCTTGTGTCTTGGTCTCAGTTTTTCAAGACCACGAAATGCGTGGTCCAGGCTTGCTCCTTCAGCGCTGTAACAAAGCCTTAACAGAGTTCAAGCAGCAATAATTGCTTTAGTCTCTGGTTGTTGAGCTTTCTCTGTACAAAAATACTCATCTTGCCAAAGGTTTTTTCTCCAAGGTTTTTGACTTCTCAAACCTCTCAGAAGAGCAGATCTGTCTGAGAACAGGTGAGTCTAGAACTTGCAAAGACATCAAAATCACTTGCATTTGAATGGGCTGATGAAAGTTCAAAGCAAATGAAAGGAAAAGCAGTTCAAAGGAAATCCTTTGGAAAAAAAACAACTTACACATCCACTTCGGCATTGAGGGTTGACATTACTTTGTTGTTCACACAAAGGGTTTCTGCTATGCTCAGTCCAGCTTGGTCTGACCCTGTTACAACAGGGATGATGCTTTAAAGCTGAGATACTTCTGTTGAGGAATACTACTCTGTGGGACTTGGAAGACACTCTCAACAAAGTACAAAATAATAATTAAAAAAACCTCAGTAGATAAACTAGGAGAAGCTTGTTCACTAGCAAAGAGTCCAAGCAGAACCATTTTTCACTAGTGCAAGAGCAAACAACATGGAAGACAACAGCAGAGCAGGGAGAAGAAATCAAGATGTTGTTCTCTTACCTCAGGAACACCAGGGTGTAGGGCATTCACGTTGACAGCAGAGTCAATAATGAGCACACTCCAGAAGTAGTTTCTTCTTTTCTTGAGTTACAATTATTTTGCTGTTCTGTGGGATTTTTTTGAAGGACAGTTAGGTGAGATCATCCGAAGATTTTGCATGTGCAAGGCAAGTTTTCTGAGGTTTTTTCCTTACATTGGTCAGCATCATAATACCATGATGTACAGTATGCAAGCAAAACACTTCAAAACAGTAAGAAAGGCCTATAAGGAGAAAAAAACAATGCCATAGGTCTAAGATACAAGGAAAGTGACAACCCGTCTTGCACTTGTGACGATACCAGGGCAAATTTGGTAAAGGAAAACATTTGGCCACTGAATTGCCTTCTCCTGCCCCTGCCTCCACATGCATGGCTTAAGCACTGCAGGAAATTCCTGCTGCCTGAACCTCATGACTCACCTGGCTCACAACATTCTGCCTGCTCAGCAGTCTCTGGAAACCACCCTTCCCTTCTTTCTGCCCCACCCAAATTCAAGGTCTGGAGGAAGAGGCTGCGATCTCTCATTGCTTCAAGTCAGCAACCAGCACTCAGTTCTCACCCTTCCCTTTAGACCAGGCTGAAACTGCCTCATTCTGTGATTCTCTCCCCACCCTCTCCTGCAGCACCCAGTTAATTCTCCCTTTAAACTCAGCTTCTACCCTATTTTCTCTTTAACACAGCCTTTAATCTTTCCCTGTAATGTTTTCTTAGAAACCATGACTGTAGGAAGCTTCAAGCCTTGCTTAGGTTGGGTCAACCAACAGAAGGCTGTTGGGAATGCATGTTGGGCTGGGATCCCTCTTCTCTCCCCGTTGGGTGGTGAGCCCTCACTGGGGCTGTAAAAGCACTTTGCAGCAATATAAATTCTATATACTGCTTGGATCCTTCCCTCTCTGCGCTGCCCAGGCTTTGTTACAGCTCTCATGGTGACACGTTGCCTCTTCTGTTGTGCCAGCACAGCTGTCTCTGAAATTCATGCCGTGAGCTAGACCAAGGAACTGCTTTTTGTGGTAATGAGGAAAAAAAAAAAAAGGCATTCTGTTCCTGTTAGGTCATGAAACTTCAGAAAACTCCAGACGGCTGGGCTAAATGTAACTGTGCCCACGCTGGGGATGGGAAAAAAAGGAACAGAAAAATTAAGAAATTATTAAAGTGATGCAAAGGACCAGGAGTTAGTTCCTGGAAACTAACTAATGGGAAAACCCCATTCTGTCATTCTGGAGCTCATCCAAACGCATGTCCTAACATTCGTCATGTCTGCATTAGTCCCATCATGTCCACTTGCAAGCCCAGTGGACAGAGGACATCTTTGTATTAAGCCATCTGTAAACCACAAACAGTAAAAGTAAGCCCATTGTATAGATGCTCTCATATAATTGAAAGGAATCAGATATTTTACAAGTGCATAAAACCTCTTCTCTAAAATGCATGCTAATTGATGTTAAATTTGTTGTCAAATGATATTGAAGGAAAACACAAAAAGCAAAATAAGAAAGCACAAAGATTCCTTTGTAAGATAGAAAGCTTTGAGTTCAAGGGATTAGAAGGCCATGTAACATGGTTCATTTATGTGCTTTACAGCTTGTTGAAAAAACTGAAACATAAGCACTGAATGAATTTCAAATGGATACTATTTAGTTATGATAAGCTATTAGTGTTATAGGTACCACTGGGAAGCGACTCAGAATTTGCTTCAAAAGCAAAAGCCCCTTGCAATACTTCTGCACTGGTATGTCTATCTGAATATCAGTCCTGTCACCCTATGTCTCTAAATTTTTGTGAGTTCCAGGGACTTGCATAAGTACATGCTAAAAATGTGTCATGCTGTTCTTTGAAACTATTCAGAAAGTTTTCCAAAGGCCACGTTGGAAAATTTAAATAGCTGATGCAATCCATCATATGAACAGGTACAACGATAATATATACAGTACTGTACAAGCAAATAGAACATCTTTTCTCTGTCATGGATCAGGTCAATATTTTTCTATTATTAATCAAAAAATATAAAAATTATCAGAGACATTTTCTTTTCCTCCCAAAGTATCCTATACTTCCTTGTGTACATTTTTTACTTGGCACGATTTGCTCTTTTTCAGTAAAAGGCAGCCAAAATTCTTAAGTCTCAGAAGAATCAACATTCTTAAAGGGTGCAATTTGGAATAGTTTTAACCAAAGATAATTAACATATTTGCTTCCAGATTAAAGAGCCTTTACACGCTATTAATTTTGGGAATGCGTGTTTTCTACATTCTTATGCAAAAGAGAGCTGGATTCCAGCTTTAAATGAAGGTGGGCGCCCAACCACAAACACAGGGTTGTCACCAGTATGTCCATTTATTTTCTGCAGGTCAGTTACTACAGAGCATGACAACAAAATCAGGGGGAGGTCATCCCAATGGAGAGGGCAATGTTCTATAAGCATGCTAGGTGGTAAATACCAGCACTATTCTTTCTAAAAATGTACATGTGAAGTCAAGAGCAGAGTCTCTCTTTGCACACATGGAGATTCTTTTCAAAACCATAAATGTAATCAAGATCTTGCATGTTGCAAAACCAGTGTGTAACCTTTACAACCAAATGAAAATGCATAATGAATTGAATGCTAATTAAATACAAATCACAGCTTGGAAGGAGTACAAGTTTACAGCAGCTTTTCCATGTTCTTCTAGGATTACTTTAAAACTCTCCTTTGATTTGTGGTCATAACTAGAATATGGAGTTTTCACAGAACAGTCTTAATTGTTTTTTAAATAAATATTTTATAAAATTTCAATTCCTTTGCAGAAATCTAGTTAATTTGTGCTTTTTTTTTTTTCCCTTCATTTTTCTTGAAAGAAGCTCTTGTCTTTCCAAGATCAAGCTCTTGTGAACACACGTCCTTCCAACCATGGTTCTCAGCTTCCCAGAACATGCTGTGGTAGGCCCAGCAAGGGACCGTGAAGATAATTAAGGGAGGGGAGCATGTCAGATGAGGAGAGGCTGTGAGACCTGGGACTGCTCAGCCTGGAGAAGTGAAGGCTCAGGGGGATCTTATCAAGGTGTGTAAATATCTGAGGGGGGAAGTAAAGAAGATGGAGCCAAACTCTTCTTCGTGGTATCTGGTGAAAGGAGAGAAGCAATGGCCTCAAACTGATATACAGAAAATTCTATCTAAACGTAAGCAAAAACTTTTTCACAGTGAGGGCTGTCAAACAGGGGAAGAGGCTGCCTACAGAGCTTGTGGCATCGCCATTCCTAATCGTATTCAAAACACATCTGGACACAACCTGAGTAGTCTGTTCTAGCTGATGCTGCTTTGAGCAGAAGGTTTGGACTCAACGATTTTGAGAGGTGCCTTCCAACCTCAGCTATTCTGTGATTCTATAAAGTTGTACTGTTCTCCCTGTTACACAAACATAGGCATTGTCCAGTCTCCAAAACCAGTAAATACTTTTCTGAGTTCCCAGATACAACCATATGCTTTGGCTTTGCCCCCAGCTTCATGTGGGGATGAAAATCATGTTTGCATCAACATGTAAGGCGTGTTCACAGGGTCATGCCTTGCACCATGCTTTCTAAAGACAGGAAGGGAACCCTGGTCAGAAGCCACAGAAGCTGAGCTGAGCTCCATGACTGGGACCAAGCAGTGAGTCCCTGCAGGCAGGTTTAGATGCAGCCTGAAAGACTAATGACTGCATCCAGGATTCCCGTGATAATGTGTATGACAAATTTAGGGTCCTGCTAAATCCTGTGAGATTAAAAGTGACGAGCAACTAAGATTACCTGTTTTCCATGATTGCCAGGTCTTGGCATGCTAGAGTTAAAGGAGAGAGGTTATCCTTAAGACAGTAATTTATCACACAGTCTGGTTGGTCTTGGGCAAGATCCTGTCATGGAGAAGTTGTGAAAGTCCAGATTTCCCAGAACCTTAACAGCTGGACGATTCCTCTTCTCTCCCCACTGCTCTGCTTATGTTACAAGAAAAATTCAGGTCATGGAAGGTTTATCAAACAGCTAGAGTTATTCATAGTTAGTGTTCTAAATTAGAAATGATTATTTGATAGGCTTGAACGTGAGCAAATACCTGAATTTCAGAAATGTTCAGATTTGCATCCAAAAACTAGCCTTTCCATTATTACCGTATTTCCTGAACAGCAGAAGTCATACTCGAAGTAATCTAAACATTTAACTATTACAAAATCAGCAGGATGACTTTATTGCCATTTGCCACTAATGACAAGTATTTATTATAGAGAACGTATTTGTCTTCTGAGCTATTAAAATGATGTTTCCAATTCATAACTCTTCAAACCCTTCCTATAAGATCAAGGATCTGTCATGTTCATAGAAAATAAGCCAAGTCCATAGAAGTACAGCGTCCCTCCCTATTCTCAATCAATCAAATCTGAGAGAGAGAGAGGGAGATTGATGACAACAACCTACTTTTCTGTGCATAGCATTCACTGAATGTGAAAAGGGTTTTCAGCAGGACTGAGAAAGTAGCTGTTGTCATGACAGCACTGGGAAGCCCAGGGACTGAAAAGATCTTCATCAGCTCACTGCAGCAATTGCATGCCAAAGGAACTGTGCTGCCTGTCTGCATACTGACAAGAGAGCCAGGGGAATGCCTGCTTGTCAAACCTCCCTGGTTTTGCTCTGCGGACTTCCTCACTCTTGCCCTCTGAAGCTGGAATATAGTTGCAATCTGGCAAAAATGGAACTCTCCCACCTCCCTCCTCCCCCTTCTGTACCACACACACCTTCTGTTCATCTGTCTGCTTTGACAGGGTGTCCTGTTTGAGTTAGAACCAAACCAATTCTGTTCAGTGATTTTACTTCTACTGAGTCTAACTAACTGCACTTTCTGAAGCTCACAGCATATTTTTGCAGACAGCGTCTGCTTCCAGCAGTGATAACACTTGATGTTTAGAGTTACTACCAAGAATTGGTGTGCTGACCAAGGTCACTGCTAACTCTTGTGTACCACATCGGCGGGTGCAGAAAGTGAAAGGCCGCACCTGCGGGGAGGAGCAGCCAGGACAGATGACCCTAAACTGACCAGTGATGTATTCCAACCCATATACATCATATTCAGTATAAAGCTGAGGGATCACGAGGGTCTTGGCCCTTTTTCTTCTTTCTTTTCCTGCTGGCTTCCTCTTCTTCAAAGGCCGGCATCTGAAGAGGACTCCATCCATTCTATCTTCGATGTCGATTCTTGTGTTCCAGAAGCCAGCTCCTGACCCCGGTCCCTGTCTGCTGCTGAGCCCACTCTGGGACTTCCCCAGTGCCTGCTCCACAGCCTCAGTGGTGATAGTGACATAATTGCTACAGGGGTGGGGGGGGGTGTTGGTTCGATACTGGTTTTGTATNCTTCTTTCTTTTCCTGCTGGCTTCCTCTTCTTCAAAGGCCGGCATCTGAAGAGGACTCCATCCATTCTATCTTCGATGTCGATTCTTGTGTTCCAGAAGCCAGCTCCTGACCCCGGTCCCTGTCTGCTGCTGAGCCCACTCTGGGACTTCCCCAGTGCCTGCTCCACAGCCTCAGTGGTGATAGTGACATAATTGCTACAGGGGTGGGGGGGGGTGTTGGTTCGATACTGGTTTTGTATATATTTGTATATATTCTGTTTTATTATTGTTATCTTCAGTAAAGCTGTTTTAGTTTTCTAATCTGTAAGTCTCTCTCCCTTATTCCCTTTCTCTCCCCATTTGGGAGGGGGGAGGGGCCAACAGCCATTCGTAAGTCTCTCCCCCTTATTCCCTTTCTCTTCCCTTTTTTGGGGTAGGGAAAGGGGGTTAACAGAGAAGGTCTGTTACAGGTCTAGCAGACCGACCCTAAACCTTGACACAGAGGCAGTAATGAGCCTTCCTGCACTCTCTTTTGCCCTTCCCTGGCAACAGAAATGCCATGCAGAAGGCAGCACTGATCTGCAGAAAACCTATACAAATACCAGCAAGTTCTGCAATCCAACTCTATCTGCGTAACAACTGCTGCTCCTGTCCCAATATTAAGGGCCAGCATGTCTGTATGCTGTGATGTTTGCGTAGCAGCTTTGGGGCCAGAGGCTGATAGAATTCCTGTGGCAGAAATCAGCTGCTCAGGGTCATACTCTTTACAATGGTGGGATCTTACCTGGTCAACTCTGGCCATTCCATTCCAAGTAAATGCATTGTCTTTCAAGCTGCAGTTTGGCGACTTGCTGTCCATGTCAACTGCCCCACTGTAATCACTGCAAGCGCCACTATGGGGGGACCTATGAGACTATTCCATTCACAGTGAAGCTTTTTTTTTACCAAAATGACTGAAAATCAGTGCTGCATGGCTGAGATCCTCCTAATGTAACCAAGGAAGGAGACAGAAGGCCTCTGTTTGACCATGCACATGTTGATTGAGCTCCAATGCTGTTTATTTGAATCATTGGGAGATACAAACATGAATATTTGGAAACTTGCTTCTGCTGATTATCAATAACGTAACAGAAACCAAGATCTACCACTTTATACCCAGTCTCGCAACAACCACCTTTATTGCAAATTAAATGATCAGAGATATGTGCTCTACAAGACTTGTCTGAAACTTTGGCCTCTCTGGTATCAAGTGCAGAATTCCCATTGGCCTCAGCGAGGCCAGGATGTCAAACTCAGCCCGAGAGCTGGGCAGCTAACGGGTTTTGAAGAACTCACAGCAAATCCTGATATTGTTGGTCTATGGAGGATGGCTGCTGCTAGGAGATGGGGACTCAGCATGTATCACACAGTTGCACTGTGACCTTTCTGTAATTCAAAATTTAAATAGTTCAGAGGGCCCCACTCTCAGGAAGCCTGGAATACACTGCAGAATGGGGAGACCTACATCCTAAATTAGCTTAATGCCCCAATGACGTGCCCTACAGATGCGCTGCATCTCTTCTAATAGGCAAAGCAGTGATTCCCCTTCCTGAATTCTATTCCCAGCTCAGTTGCTCGTGGAGTCTCCAAAGCAACTGACTGTATAGCAGTGGGCAAACTGTTTTATCATTTTGTTATGCAGCAATTTAACCATGGTTAGGATGTGCATAATAGAGCCTCTTTTCCCAGGACTCCTCTGAGGTAGAGTTATCTGTCTGCGAAGCCTTCCAGTGAAAGCTCTTATTATACATACAGATGGAGTGTTCTTGATAGAGATGGGCCTAGTTTTTAATCACATAACACTTTTGATTCCATTCAGTCTTTTAAAACATGTTTTTCATTGAAGATGAACATTTTTTATGTGCTTCATTTTTTAAAAAATGAATTTAAAATGAATACATATTTAAACTGTATTCAAGAAACAAATGCTGTCCAGTACTTTTCCTAAGTAATTCAGTGCCCCAAAACAACCTACAATACTACTTAAAATATAGTAGGAAAATGTGGCACTATAAATTCTTAGAGGCCTCCTATCAGGACAAATAGCAGCAGTTTGGCTTTAAGTAGGAGCCTTTGGCATTTAAGTAGGTAGTTTGTCAGAACCATAACTTTTACGGTTGAATTTCTAGCTCAGTTTGGCAATGCTGAGTATTTGTTTAATCTTGGTGAGAAGTGGATTAATCTATTTAAAGCCTGGAAAATACAGGAAACATTTATATTATAACACTTCAGAGCAAGGAGAAAAAGATCTAATTTTAAATGTGGTGCATCTTACAAATTCATGCCTATCCTATGTGTCTTCACAAAGACTGGGGACTCTTTAAGTTGCAAAAACTATTTGATTTAGGCTGTGCTATTGCATGAGAGGTACAACAAAGAGGCATGTATTATAGAAGTGAAACTCAGGCACTGAAAAGTGTTAAAAGTATCAGCTCTGTAGAGAGCAATGACCTACTTCTGCCTTTTTCCTTCCCAGGAAAATCCTTCGGCACCACTTTAGGCCATGGTCTCTGTGCTCCCTGCTACCTTAAGGACCTGATCTTACACAAATGCTCCTCAGCCACATTCACTTCCCAGTTTCACTACCACAAGTTCCATGTAAAGAGGTAGCAAAGCAGCCAGTTTAAAATGGGACTTTACAAAAAAAAAACCTCCAAAACATTCCAGCCTCAATTATTTTCACATAAATTAAGTGCTGGATCAATGGCCACAAAACACTTGTCTTTCAGTTTCTTTATATTAGCAAGCACTTTGGAGTGCTAAGTCTTTTTCATACTAATACAGTTGGATTTGGGGACTTTCTTTCATTGCACTAGGTCATCTCAGTCCACCACCTGCACTGTACTGCAGTAGCTTACTTTGGCATATTACATGTATATTTATTTCCATTACATGCCACATACCATCATCAGGTTATGCTGTGTAGTAAAATATATGTGCAAACATCAGCAACAGTTTATAACTTTGCTTAGCAAAGTATGGCAAATAAATGCTGGTTTAAAAGCTATACAAATACTAAAACATGAAATACTGGAGAGTTACTCCCCTCCTCCCTTATCTAATTATAGTATTAATAAGCAACATGCTGAATTTCGGCTGAGATGTAGTAACCACATGAGATCAGACTCTCACACAAATTCTCTCTGGTAATGTTTGCAGTATGCGCATGTTCTAACTTTTAATCATACAAATTGTCCACGTCAAGCCAAAAAGGCTGTTCCCATCTGGGCTGAGGTCTGCTCTCTGAACATTAACTCTGTTGCACTGGTTGTTTGCAACTCCAGGTTAGGCCAAGAATATATTTTCTCTGTTTTGCTGTAATTTGCCCTGTAGTTCAAGTTTACTGATTGCCATATTTATATGACTGCCCACTTTTTATCTTTAATTGTTGCTGGGCACACTTAAAAGCCGCTGCCTTTAGGGTCTGGGTGAAACAACTCCATTTTATGGGCAAAAGAAGGCTCCAAGATGTGGCTACAACCTTGCAAAGAAACCTGTTTATGCAAAGTCACATCAAATAACTTCTTTAATTTAGGTTAAAGGCTCAAGTCCTTAATATTTGAAAATACACAATAAATATACAACATTGGATCATTTAGTACGAACGTTAATAAAAATACAGCCTGGCACTAAGATGAAAAAGGCTCTAATTTTTTCTTCACAGGTAATTAGCTCACACAATGAAATAATCTCTTTTCTTATCCTGGAAACACATGCATAAAACAGCTCAGATAACATCATTTACATACAGGCTGCTGCATCCGCATGTTAATGTCTTGCAGTGAGAAGTTCAGACAAGTTTATAATCCCCAGTTTCCTGCGCGTGCTCGGCACCCAGATTCGCAGAAACTAAGAGGAGAATGGGATACTAAATATTACCAAGATGATGGGTCAGCCGCATCTGGACAGCTTGCAAGTTACACAGTTTCCCAGACCACAGGATCTTTGACAGTTCTGGACATTGTAACATTGGGGGTTTTTTCAATGCATATTGGTCTTTGTCTATCACAGTTTCTTTTGTCAGTCACTTGCGGTTATGGCGATTATTCCAAGCCTATTGTGATGCCACCGCTTGCTTTGTCCGTCTTGCTATATTGCGTGGTATTGGAACTAATCTGCATTCCCATTTAAAGCACTATCATGTCACCCATCAGCAATCATTTGCTTTCAACCCTTAAAACTACTCTACAATGGCAACCACGCCATGAGGATAAAAGCACAGGCAGAGGGGAAAAAGGAGGAAAGCTAAAGTGGGAAAGTGGCAGGAGCAGCTGTAGTGAGGCTAACTTTGTTCTTTCGGGGTCCTTCCGGGTGAGTACTTGAACTTGGACTGATAACGTACGTGCCCTTCATCTCCTGCTTCCCCTGTTAACACAACGTATCTTCCCAGAGCAGATACTGGAAGGAAGCTTAGACTGGCTCGGACTGGCTGCCAACAGGTAATAACACTGTTTTTACAGCACAAGCCGTTGAGCCTGTGCCCACTGACAGCTGCAGGAGAAAGGGAGGGCTGTGGGAGGGAAAGTCTCCTCTTGCAGTAATAGCGATTCCTACCAGCATTTTTCAAAACACAAATGCAGCTTGCTAGGCATCCTTAAAACTGACAGCTCCTCAACAGTTCTTGGAGGAATTCATCTGACCAACTGACTAGAAATCCTGTTGTGGCATTCAGAGGAAGATGCAGTTACAGCATCCAAGTGTTTGGGAATTGCCTAAGTAGGTCTGGAGTGCTCAGGCTTTAACTGAGCTTCACTCTTGTATACAGCCATCCTCCTAACAGTTTAGAGCCATCAGTTGTAATGAGATCTTAGACTTCACAGACTGCTTATGATTAATTGCCTGAAAACGTTGTAGAAGTTAGGGATTCTGATCAAAGGTAAAATAACTTAAGTGCTCTAGTCTGGAACCAGACAGGGAAACATCTATGTTGTATGCAGAGCACTTCTCTAAAACAGGCATGGCTCAAAGCAAGGCTTTAGACTCCTGTCTTTCACAAACAGGACCTAACTGTGCTCCTTGGGGTCCACAAGCAAAAATGATCAAAATGTCATGACCTCTGTTCTTCCTTGTCCTAAATTCTGGATAATGGAAACAAAGAGGAGCTCACGAAGTTATAATTAGCTGATCACACAGAATGGAATAGCTTTCAGATAATGAAATAAAAGTTTTAATATAAAACACTGTGAGTTCAGAGTATTTATTCCCCCATGTTCCAAAGAATCAGATTACATAAGCACATATGGTTTTCCCAGTGTTGCAATTCATTTGAGTATTCATCAATTCCTCTTCACTAACACAATCCCCTACATGCTTGAGAGGCTGGTTCTTTAATTAGCAACAGGTACCTTGTAAATAGTGATCAGGATCTCACCTGTTATCCAGGCACTTCGTCTTTATTAAAAATATTATTTTAGGCACAGTATGCTAGAAACAGTAGTTACAAAATATTATAGGTATGTTAGCATAGGCTAAGCAAGCAGCCAGAAATGTTATTCAAAGGTACTTTAGATCAAACAATTCCAGGTTTCCAGGCGATCTCCTAGCTCACAAAACTACACCTTCACCTAGTCCTCACTCATAAACCAGTTGGCTTCCCTGCGGTACCAGCATGTGTAAACTCTTCGAGACTGTTTCCAGGCAGCCAGAAGTCATGCACAAAATAGCAGCAAACACCCATGTCTCTTTTCTTTCTCTGTCTAGATACGACCATCTCAGTGTGCAAAAAGAATAAATGCAACAGCCACTAATGGCTGTTTCCAAGACTGGTGGATGAGCGTGAAAATATATTAAAAAAAATTGTTAATCTTTAAAGCTAAAACATCTGAAACAGCCTCCACATTGTTCCTGACTTGGGATTTTACCAAGAAGGAAGTTGCACAATCCAGAGCAGTCAACTACATGTGTCAAGGCTCAGCAGAAATTCATATTGTGAAGAGGTGATTTTTATGAGTTGAGAATTGCTGAATTTTGCAGGCTTTTTTTCAATTGCTTTGAAATGTACTCATTGATTAAAAACAATTTTCTCAAATTTGTATCTATTTGTACCAATTAGTTATTTGATTTCTAATAATGGGACTAGTACTTTAAAAAACACCCCATTTTTTTTCTTCTAAATAGAATCTATTGCTGAAAATAACGGAGCTTGACATGCACGTTACTTGGCAGTGTTGGGTGCCTTACATTATATACTTTGAGCTTGATCTTTCAAGATGCTAAGCACTTGCAGTTTTTAGCTATTTCAAACAAAAACCTGGTGGTCTGCATTCAGATGCGTATGTTGGGGCAGACAGCTGTTGTAGGGATATGGCAATTTTTTCTCCATACAAGGAATGCAGAATATTTTGCACATTGGGCTGGGGTGGATTTAAAGTCGCAGAAGAGAGTCCTGGTCAGTGCCGATCACTTCACTGTGACTCAGGAAAACTACCAGAAGACAGCAGATGAGGATCAGGTGTTTTTCTGAAAATTTTCATTGACCACATCTCTAGGCTATAAGTACATCTTGCTTCTTCTATGTATAAATGTAAACCTGCGGTGTCTGCTTTCTTTTTTTTTTTNAAACAGTACTCATTTCACCTTCAAAAGAGGAAGAGAGTGTTTCCATTTTTAGTCTGAAATTCTTTGAAGTATTCCTGTTCCATAGAACAGGGATCTGGATAGAATTTGACGAAAAATTAATTCCTTATTTTAGGTTTGGTTTCAGCAATAAAGACGTTAATAAGACCACATCTGTTTTTGTCCCAGTATACTCTACAGCGGAGTACAGCACCCTTTGCTTACAGCTTTTCTTTTTATTCCAAGCAGAACCTAACCCAGCCTTAAGTGTTCTTAACACATCCATAGCGAGACTGCCGCATTAGCCAATTAGCAGCCACTGTGGTGATGTTATTTACACATAGCCACAATCAGGAGCTGCTTGCAGTTTTACAACAGCAGCTAGGTAATATTTAGGCAGACCTTAAAAACATTTTCTTTGGCACATGACAGAATGAAGAAACATCACCAAAAAACCACAAACCACTTCATTCCACACATAACATTTGAATACTGACACATCTGGAACAGCTGAGTAACAAGTTGTGCGTGTCAAGTTCAGAAAGCAGCTGCTTTTAGCCTTCATTTTGGGCCAGACATTTCTTTCAGCCACCAGTGTATTCCATTTTATTTTGTAGCAGCTTCTTCACTGTTCCCATATGGACAAGCTAAACAGCTCCAAGGATGTAACAGCAAGTATATACAATGTTCTTTAGAAGAAATGAAGACCAAATGTTGCTTTGTTATCTTCACTTGCAGCCCTAAAAAAGTTAAATTGTTTCAGATATATTATTAATGACAGGTATAGGCAATTTGTTCATTGGCCACTTAAATGTCAACTTTCAAAGGACGGAAAATAACATTTTAACTGAGGATTCAAACTGAAATAAGATTAAATTACCCTAGAATAACTTAAGAAAATAGGTATAATAAAATCCAGGATCACAGGGAGAAAAAAGCATTGTGCAGGAAAGGCATGACAACCCGCTTCTCAGATCTGAGTAAGTACTATTTATGGTTTATTAGAAAAGAAAAAAAAAAACAAACAACAAACACCTCACCTTATTGAATGAAAAATCTGGGGTAAGAGTTATCCAGCACCACCACTGGTTAAAGATCCTCCACTCTGCTGCTTTACTCAACCAGGATATAACTTAAGCCACCAGTCCAAGTACTGGAGAATTTAGTAGATCACTCACAGCGTAATCCACTAACGTTTTTCACGTATGTACTACTGGTTACTACATCCAGTGGATCCAATAGGGTGGGCAATAATTCTGTCCCAAACTGTCCAATTAAAGTGATTTAGATGGAAATGAACTTTTTAAAATTTTTATGATTTCCTGAAAACAGAACCTTATTGGATTAATTTTTTGACAGATATATTTATAAGGAAATATTAACTGAAGACTACTTTTTCCACTTCAGTTGTAATATAAACAAGGTTTGGGTTTCAACTGCCTGGTGAGATCTTTCTTTCTCTTTGAGCCAGTCCACAACATACAAAAACTGCCAAGACACCAACTACAACTTTTTGAGTAATGTCACTTTATTTAGGGACTTAGAAGAATCACATTCTCTAGTAGTCTTGGAACAATGCAAATGGTGAACAAAAGACAAAAATAGATGTAATTGGTTCTGAAAAGCATGAACATCTGTAGAGAATGTGTTGCATTATTCCTAAGGACTCCTGCTTTTGAAAAAAAGCACATTTCATATATACAAGTGTCAGTGCAATAGCCAATAAAGCAATCAAGTCAGAAATATAAAAATATCCTAGATACAAACTTAAAATAGATGTTCAAAGGCTGACAGTATCAGTATTCTGATATTTCTGTATCTCAGGAGTATGCCCACTGGGATGAGTTATTCTGATGAGGTAAGAGACAGTAGATGCTCTGTGATAACACAAAGCCACACATGTTTTCCATAGGACACAAAAAAATAGAGCACCCAATGAAACTGCAAGCCTTTGCTGCAAGTGCCCACAGGAAGTGAAATCATAGTCTATGAGCGTTACTACATTCCTGCATCATTTGCGTTTGCTGTCTTTGCCAACAGCTGTACCAGCAAAAACTTGCCAGTTCTCCCACCCCTCCTCAGCTTCAGCATAAACTGCACGTACTTCGCAGATACACCAAACTGACAACTGCTTTAAACACAGACAAGATCTATAAATGTCCAAAACCCACTGAGTCATTCTTTCCTTTATTGGTTGCAATTCTTTTCTTGGCAGCAAGGACAGGAAGAGATTGCAAAGCTTGACAGCTGAACAGCTCTCTCTAGAAGGGTTAGCGAGAGAACAGGGTGTGTCCTATTTGCTCTGCCCCAGGTGTTCCAGTGATGCCACTGCACTTAAACCTCAGCTGGTTGAGCAATAAGAACAAAACCTAAACAAGAAAAAAATCACATTCCTCCCCGTCGTTCTGTGTTTTGGATGGAAGGATGCACTAATTTGGGGCCACTGTTCCAAAAAAAAAAAGAAGAAAGACTATTTGGTCAAACCTTCAGCTGGTTGCTGTCTGCCTGCATCATGATTCATCTTCTTTCCTTCAGCCATCTCTTTGACAGTACCTTCCAAGCTCTGCTGCTAAATTCTGCTCCCTATTTCCTCACTTTTCAAAGAAAATGGCAAAATGACAGGTAGACAGACTGCATACTCTGTGTCTTTTTGGCAAAGAGCCCCAGGAAGAACTGGCAGAGCTGAGAGTTGCAGAAGAGTACAACGAACACAAACTCCTACGTAGGGCGCAGTGACAGAAAGTTAATTTAAAGTGTGTGTCAATCTCAGGCACTCCTCTACGGAAAAGTACAATGAATTATATAGTCTCTAGTACAGCAATATTATTTTGAACAGAATATGATTTGTATGATAAAAAAGCACAACAGGAGCTAGCAGTCATCTTCTTATGAAACTTGCCTTACCACTTACAGCACGCACATGCACTGAAGCACAGAGCAGTTGCCTGAACCTTTAAAAGATTTCTTAGCTTTACATCCTAGAGTCAAAAGTTTTCCCTTAAATCTTTTAAATTTTCATCATTCTTTTCTAAACCTCTTTTGTCTCAGGCAAATTCAGACAGTTGTGTGAGATGGAGAAGTGAAGCCAGTAACATGTTTAGTACGATGACACTTGACAAATTATTTTTGGTTTTCTTTCAGTTCCTGGAAGATGCTTTGCAGATGTCAAAGCCTCAAGGAATCATCATATTTCTGTCCTTAACCCCACTGAACATGGCGTTCAACGTTTGCAAATATTGAATCACTACTCACCACACCCCAGTAAGACAGGCTATTACCTCTAAAGTAAGCAGCCAGGTAATGGAGGCACAGAATGACTAAGTGATTATTCCAACATCACAATACAAGTCTGGGAGACTCAGGAGCTGAACCTGTATTTCTTGTGACTCAGTCTCACTCAGGTTGTCTTTTTGATCTGTTTTGCAGCCTTATTCTTTCCCGCAGAGGAAGACTGGAATCTCTTAAGAGTCTGTCACTGCTACTCTGGTTGACAGGTGATGTCGCCAACGAGATAAGAACTGTTGCGTTCCCCACATCAAAAGGCGGAACACAGTGTGACATCTGTTTGCTGGAAGAAATACTAACCATACAAGTCCTTAAGAACATCAACATTTATTTAATATGTTATAAAAGAAATGGGATATGAACATTCGTATTTGAACAATAAGTGGCTTCTTATACTTACATCGTTATCTGCTCATTGCATAATATATACACAATGAACATAATTACATTTGTACACAAACTAAGTACTGGATTGAAAACCTGCTTATTGCTGTACACACCCTAACCCAATGAAGGAAAAGCCCAGTACCTCAAAATACCTACACTCCATTTTATTTAAGAAAAAGTAACCACTAACATTAATGTCTATGTTGACAGATGTGTGGCAGTAATTGCTGACATTGCAACCTGACCAAGAAATAATTACAGCAGAAATAGGACATATTTTACTAAGCAATAATAAAAATGGCACATTTTAAATATATCTATATGTATATATATATACATAAATTTTACAAATAAAATGTTAAAACAGTAAATTGTAGTGTTGAAAAAGTGTAAAACAAGGTTTAGTGGTGATATGTAAAATTAACTGGGTTATGCATGTAAAAGAAGCAAAAAAGTAAACTTATATGATCCATAATTAAAAGAACATTAAATTCTGAAGAATACCAAACAAAGTTCTGACTGTAGGCTGCACATTAAAAAGAACTTTTATTTTATGTGCACAGAAATCATAGCAGCAAGCTGGTATCAGGAGAACAAGCTGAAGGTTGTTGAGTGTACATGTGGGCCATTTAAAGCTCTGTTAGAATAAACATTTTCCAGGAAGTGATAAAATGATGCTCTGTGGCCAAAAGCATCAGAACTATGAATTTCATAGATTTAAAATATACTGTACAATATCTTCTCATATTTTCATAGGTCAGGTCCATACATCTCAGCCATGAATTGTTTCAACAGAAGCCATTAGTGCTGAAAGACAGACATAGGTTCAGTTAATCTATTTTAGCAACAATAGAATAAAGCAACTCTTGGAATTAAACACAGCAAGGAATTTCTGACCCCATCCTAGCAGTAGTTATCAATGGTGTAGAACATAATAAAGTATTTTACAGATAGTTGTTTCCAAAATAAATTGTCCTGAAGAGTAATACTGCTGTCAAGATACTCTGACAGCAAGAAGAAAAAGCAAACTTTTTGAATTTACACAACTTTGTATGAAAGCCTGTTTATTCTGAGACTTTTATCTTGTTGTACATGGCCACCTCCAAATGTTCCTCATATAAAACTGGTAATAATAGCAAAGACACTAATTGCTCTTACAAAGGACAGGCAGGGTTTGCAGAGGGCTGCGGTATTATTCAGTTGCTACACTACAATGGTAGCAGGGCAGTAAGGTGTTCTGAAGTTCAAGTGCTCCACCCAGAGCTTGCTCCATTTTCGTAATTGCTGAAAGGACTTCTATAAATAGCTTTTAGCAGTTCGTTAGTAAAAATGTTTCTGAGCTTTGGGTCCAGGTGCTGTATAAAATGTCACTATCCCTCCATTATTCCGTGTAAATGTAAAGCTTAAAATGTAACAACGGCAGCGATACATATCCAGACTTGTCTCTGCGCAGCAAGAGCCGTGACAAAGAGTAGCTTTGTGTTAATGGGTTTTTCCTTAGTCCTACAATAAATATCCTATGCCACCGATTTCCTATGCCAAATTCCCCTGGCATCATGCCAAGAGTATCGTTTTACTAATTGACCGTAAAAGCCAAATATAGGTATTACCTCATTATTCTCTGAAATCTACCATACATTTTCCAGATGCTGCCTGAAGAATTTGGTTGCATATGAACAGGGCTGATCCCACAGCTCTGAAGTTCCCTCTCCCGCACAGGGTTTCTTGCGCCTGAGAGACACTGAGTTCTCACACATTCAAAGACCTATCTTTCAGCGAAACGCAAAGCGCTGGAATGCTGGATCGGCAGACCCAGAAGGTAAGGGGCAGCAAATACTGCAGGCAAGGCAAGCAGACCTCTCCTACGTATACTAGGCCCAGCTCATGGCACGTGTTTGTTTTGGAGCTCCTAGGAAACAACCAACAGAGGCATCAAGCGCAGCAAAGAAACGTGGAACGTATATGCACGTAGTTGAATGCTTTTTCCAACTCAATTCAAGTACTTAACAGCCAAAATGGATGTATTTCAAGTTCTGGAAACCTTTCCTCATTGCAATGAGGCAGGCGTAAAGCACAGTGTTCATTTTTCAAGTGCCATCCCAGATGCACTGTTTTGCAACAAGCAATTAAGGCCTGTTTGTAGAATTGTACTTCACACAGAAGTGTTGCAGCTACGGTATTACCCATGAGGACGCATCACGCTGTGGGATGACAAGGCTTGGGCATTAAGGTACAAAGCAGATCTCTATATGAGCGCTTCACTTTTGCTAGTCACACATTTAGAATAAATCCTTAAAAAAACCCAAAGAATTTGCCAATCCGATCACTGGAGCTGATGACAAGAGCTGAAAGCAACTTAAGTAATTGGTAGTAAATTTCTGGTGGGGTTACAGGTTGCTTCCCCTTTCGCAAGAGGACTGCTGCAGCTAGGGACAGAGTTCAGCAGTGCAGTTTCAGTTTCACTGCTGACCTGAAACTGAGTTGATGGGGTCATGTCTGCCCTGTTTATAAAGAAGATGCATGATAAATGCATGTGTATTTATACAGTGAAATTGAAAAGCATTAACACAAATCAGTATTTCCCAAAAAACTGAACAGTCCCTCTTAGCTTTTAAAAATAGTTCTGTAATAAAACTTCTGAATAGAAGTACAAAAGCCCAAGCTAAATCTAATCATGACAGACCACATCCATCAGGAAGGCAGCAACACAGGGGTCAGTTCTGCATGTGAGGAGTGCATTTTCCACACTCTCAAAATGAGAAAAAAATGAAAATAATTTCCTTCAAAAATTATTTTTAAAGAATACAGAAACTTTCCTGCCCTTTGTTCATAGGAGAAAGGTGTCTGTGATGAGTAGTAAGTCTAATTTTGCTAAGGTGAAAGCTTGGCAATGGAGATCGGGGCAATTAGTGAAAAAATGCACTTGCAGATCTCCTTATGATAAATGACTGAAAGAGTCTTGATTTTAAAGTTTTCTTGATTTTAAAGTTTTCTTAAGTAACATTAGCTATGACATTTAACATTACCATTGAAACAAAGCTCGTTCTTTTAGTAAAAAGCTTATTTAAACATGTACTTCTTGACAACAAAGAAATGTAGATTGATTTAAATGCTGGAAAAGTGCTGAAGCATTCACACCGGTATCCTATTTATTTCTTTAAACACTTGTATAAACAAATATGCTTATTTGTTTTTCCCTTTCCTTTCATTAAGTAGGTAACACTAAAGGTAGCAACATGTAAAATCTAGCCTAACTCCTGCTTTCTAACTTGATTCCTGGAAATCGCCTGCTATGACACGGGAAGAGAAGCTGTATAGAAGCTGTGTATCTCTGTAGAAAGCAAAAAAAAGGTTCTGTAACCGTGACATTTCTTCCACCTTCATTTTCCCCCTTCCTGTTTGTTATGTCTCAGTCATCTATGTCTTAAGTCATAAACTCTTTGGGCCATTAGACCATTCTCTCCTGCTCATCACTAAGAGATCTAGCTCTAGTTGCCTTTTACCATGACTGAAGCATCAAGATTCATTTGCACTTGAGGACTGATGCTCTCATACCTTAACGGGGTATCTGTTTTGTAACAGCTCAGGTCACTCCTGTAATTCAAAGGGCTATTATCTTGCCAGTTGTGGAGAATGTGTTTGGTAAGCCAATTAGTCCTCTCTCTTTGTACTTGGACGGAGAATACATTACTTGCAAGCAAATCAATACATGTATTTGTTTTGTTTTCCAGTTAGTTTATACTCAACATTACAGATTACTTTGTTTCACCAAGTATTGTCTACAGATGTTTCTTGGAAAAATAACTAGAATATATATACTTAAAAAAATGTTAGGATAAATGGCAGGAGGGGTGGGGAAAAAGAAGACGTACTTCTCTGTAACTATACACACATGAAATGTGATCCTTCTGTGAGCTGTGTCTGTGTAGATGGAGCTGGTGACAGTGACGATTCTGGTGAAGAAGGTAAACTTTTCACTGCGAGTCATACAGCAAGATAAATAAGAATACAAGTTACAGAAGGCATGATTTCAAGTCCTAATAAATATAAGCTTGAAAAACACCATTTTGAGCCATAATAAATACAAGCAGAACCAAATGAAAGTTACACATGTGAAGACTTAAAATCTGATCAGCACAATAAGCACAACTTCAGAGGAGAGAGCGTAGCTGTTCTCAAGACAGATCATTACTCAGGCCTATAAATGAGTAGTAGGACACCAAAGGAACAAGCAACAGACACACGAATGCTGATGTGTTATTTATGTTGCAAAGAGAGAGAGAGAAAAAAAATATGTAAAACTCAGCTAGCTGGGATACTCCCAGACTCATCTTCATATCCCAGCTCAGATTAACTAAGCATTTTTTGTTCTGCTGAGCACTTTAAAATGTATTTACAAGTTCTGGTTTTGATTATCAAGTCACAGAAAGGATTGCTGATGCACTGCAAAGCTCCAGGTCACCTTTTATATCCATAAATTGAACAATTTGTCTTACTTGACCATTCTCATCACCAAATATCCTATCAGTGTCTGATAGTCTATCTTCTTCCTTCCTCCTCCCCTACACATTCCCAGCCTTTTTTTTCCTCTTTGCAAACAATTTTGCTTTATTCCAGCCTTCTCTTCTTGCAAAGGAGTGCACCACCAGTTGTTCTACCAGTCAACTAGTGTTTTCTGTTTCTTCATCTTTTCATACTCCTGAAAAATGACTGGAGTCTTTTACTTGGTAGTTCGAAATCTACTAGACATATTACAAACTCTCAAGGATTCCCCAATCTTGGGCACACCTGAGGCCATCCAGGTTACGCTATCAAGGTTATACGAGCCTGGAGGTAAGGGTTAATAATCTATACATATCCATGATTGAGATGCTGTTCTACCAGATGAATAGGGAAGGATTTGCTCCAACCAACAACTACAGTATGACTCAATTTTTTGGCAATAGTTATTTAATTCCCTGAATTAAATGCAACGTGTAATTGTCTGCTGGGAAACTATTTTTCTGTACATTATAAAACCATACCCTTGATATCAAGACTAGCTCAGCGCTTTCACTTCACAAGGGTTTCAGAGCATCAAAAGACATAATAAAAAAGAAATAAAGCTTTACATTTGTACTGTACAAGTTGTGGTCCACTCAAACCCTTTTCCATACCTGCTGTTGTCTCATTTCCTTTTGGAGACTGAGCTGCTAATTCAAATGAAGATGTAATCCCTTCTTGTTCTTGAACACTAACTACTTCACTTTCTTCTGAACTGGTTTTGGGTTTGTGGTTAGTAACTGTGGTCACACTCTGCAAGCTGGTTAAAAAAAGCACAGCATTTATAACTCACTCTAACTTAATTTCAGATGTTAACCACTAAGTATAGGAGTCACAATTTAATTTTCTTCTGTTAATAGAAAAAAGTTTCAGCTTGCAAGTTTGTGCAATATAAATCATGCACATATTTTGAAACCTCGTAAAGTTAGACTTCAAAAAAAAAAAAAAAAGTCCTGGAAACCAAATTGCTTTCCTTTACATAGTCGTGCAGTTTCCTACTGTGTAATATCTATTTTGCTGAAGGGTGCTGTGAGAAAGCTATGACCTAATGTAAGAACTCTGTTAGGATCTGCAGTGCAACTTACACTAAAGTTATGAATCTTTAAAGAGGAATATCCAAGACACAATATTCCTCTAATTCTGCAATGCTCCAAAATAGTGAAGTAAGTGTTAAAGCAGGAGATACAGAATAAGCTGTTCGGTCTGCTCCTAAATATCAGCAGGAAAGAGCTTGCTGTGGAAGCTGATATAAAGCTTGAACTTACATCTCTAAATACATTTTGTATCCCAAAGCAAGGATTATGAACCTATTCTGTTTATAACTGAAAATAAACATTGCTTCACCCACCAACTCATCACCTTTTTACTGAACCCCTGCAGTGGTTAGGCTTCTCACTAGATTTCTTTGTATGTAAACCACTCAAAAACATATAAATAAACCTTATAAGTATTTATGGCAGTGTTTCATTATTTGCTTGGTCCGTTCAGCTAATAAATACAGTATGCATGTTTAAAACAGCCTCTGAACATCTTGTTTTATTTTTACCTTATATCACCATCATGTGTTTCTTCCAATTTATTTTTCTTTTCCTTTTCTGCTTTCTCTTCATTATTCAGTTCTTTTGAGTCAGATACAACATGTGCATCTGATAAAAGATCATCAGTTTTTGTCAGCTATAAAAAAATTGAAATAATGAAACAAAAAGCTGTAACACATATTAAATGGCAGATAAGAAATACAGTATCAGGAAACAGTTTTATTAACAGACAAATTTTGCCATCATGTATACTTAGTAACTCAGAATTACATAACTTTAGAAATTTTTATCAATACCATTCAGGTTAATAGAGTTATCCTGAAACTTATAGCAGAGCCAATGAGCAGGGCTTAGCTTAATAACTTCCAGAAGTTATCTGAACACTCTGGATTGCAGCCTGCCTATTTTTTCATGCTATTCCTCTATTCACAATGCCAATGGAGATTCCAGCTACCGGAATATATTCCTGATAAGCCTCAACACCGCTCTTAAAGGTCTTATTAGATATAACCAATATAAGTGTACTACAGGCTGTTTTTGTGAAGTGTTTGAGGCACTTTAGTACCATTGTTGCCAAGTGAGTCTGAGACTATTTCAAGACAAAAATAATTCCGGTGACCAAATAGCACAAACTACCATTACTGCCTACTTCCATGTATAAATTGTTGTGTCAGCTTTATTCTCCTTCCTATAAACTATTTGATGCACTATGGCCACAACACCAACCAAAAAAAAAAATGTCAGGTGTATTAAGGGACTAAAGCTACACTGGCATATCTTAAGCAATGAACAGATCAATGAGTATTATTTAAAGACGAATTAGCATGGTTTTTGTTTCCAAAGAAGTAAAGACCGTACTTCTGTAATTTGTCAATCAATCAAGATAGTAACAGTTGAAGTAAAGTGAAATTTAAGAAAATCATATACAAGAAAATTCAGTATCTCAGCTGAAGACAGATCTGATACAACTTTGGGCTTTTCTATAGAATATTTGTTATATCCAAAAAGAAATTTAAATATTCCAAGCAAAAGCAACTGGCTCAGTTTCCCATACTCTGATGTCTGTGGCTCATTTTTCTACTGCAAGTCACGCTGATTAACAGTTCAATATGGGACAGCTTAGTACCTCTTTAGTATAACCTGAATTATGTTGTTGTTCTCCATCACATTTTAGCTGCGCTATTTCTTCTCCAGGAATTTCATTATTTTGTTTCAAATTATTGTCTTTATTGGAGCTCTCTAATTCCTTCATGTTATTAGATACAGTATCATCCTTTTTTCGATTCTGTGGAACAAAATTTATATATAGACTTATTCTTACAAAAGTTATCATGTCTGAATTCTGAGTCTTGCGCTGTCCTCTGACTGTGGCAAGAAAAACAAAAAACCTTAAGGTTTTTTAAAGTATATCATATTGCAATAAGGAAAAATGGAAATTTTTAAGGATATAGAATTTTCTCATTTTTGTACCTTTCAAAACAGTTCAGCCTTACAATAATCTTACAGATAAAATAAATTGTTCTTCCTGCACTGCACCCCCACTATCTCTGACATTTCTATTAGTCACCTTTATCTTCTGAAATTTCATTCATTTTAGCCCAGTTACACACAAGCTTAGTAGCATTTTCATTTGCAATCATAAGCACTGATTTTTTTTGTTGTTTTTAAAAATAGCTTTTCCTGATTAAAAAAAGACATGGATAAATATCTGTTCTCAGTACAACATTCACAGTACACCTGCATGCAATTCTCCATCATTTTGGGTATCGTCCAAGCCTATGCTGTTAACTGATTTAACAGAGGACAACATAGCATCTGATAATGGCAGAGGATATTACTTATTCCTTAAAAAAAAAAAAAAAGAAAAAACAATCAATTGCACAGAGAATAATTTGATACAAAAATTTTGAGGAAGGATGATAGAGGTGACTTAAGATTGTGAACTGTGAACATTGTGTTGGCAGAATAGCAGACTGAACTAAAGTGAAGTTCATATAAGTCTTAGCAAACTAAATAGTAGGGCTTGGAGAAATAGGAGCCATGACAGTAGTAAATCTTGTGGCTGAATTCCTGTGATTTAGCACATGCACTGTTAAGAGGAAATTCCATGTAAGTCAGTTCACAAATGTCTTTACTTTCCTAAGTATGAACCCATATCGTACACTTTTCACAAACAATAACAATTGTGAAGCAACTTCCTTTTGTATTTTGGTAATCACTTAAAAATTACACAGTAGGCTGTTTACAAAATCCTTTTTTTCCTCCAATTCTTAAATAACTGAACCCCCGTTGAAAAGACTGCCAGCAGTTAATGTCATTGCACCATTTTTTTGTATAAAAATCAATAAGCATAGAAACTATGCGTTTAAAAATAAAAGCCATTACTACAGTGTAATACCTCATCTTAGGGCTATTTGCCAAGTAGCATTCTGGAAGAATTAAAGTTGTGATAGAAAAAATGATTTTGTATCATGGACTACTAGCAAAATACTCAATTTAGACACGTTCTCACTTATTCTATAAGTCTGTTATCTCATCCTAGTAGCACTGATTGCACACAGAAGCCTGAAGAACATGCTGACGTGGACAAAATACTTTTGAGTTCTGCATAGCAATCAGTGCTGGCACAGAGGACTTGGCCACTTTCCCCACTCTGCTCCCAATGCGCTGGCTAATCAGGTATGGCACATAAATGACTGCAGTTTCCTCACCTTGAGGTATGAAATGATACCATAGGAAAGGGATAAGGCTCAGACACCTCTGTAAAAACTACAAAAAGAAACATCTGCAAAGCTTTGCTTTGCACACCCTCTTCTTGAGAAGGGAAGCGTTAATCACAAAAATATTTGTAGGACCCACCCTTCATATATAGCATTCATGATGTCATGCCCTATAGAGATGCTCTAACGCGAAGGCAGAACTTGAATTCAGTGTCTTCTGGAGATCCAATGTTGTTGAAGGAAAAGTATCTTTCATATAGCTCTGATGGCAGTTTAGCAAGCTCAGAGGAAGAAAAAAAAAAAAAATCACACCTAAAACTTATTTGGAAATATGTGACTTCACAGTGCAATGCATTTAATCTGGTTTTGGAAAATCAGATGTTAAAATGTGTACAAAACATAAAATGTTACATGTCAGTGTAAAAAAAAAACCAAACCAAACCAAAACCAATGTGGTCTGAGGAAAAAAAATGTCAAAAGATTAAAAAAAAAGATAACTCCATTAAGCTATTGTAAAAGAAAACTAATTCTTACCAGCTAGAAAGTAGTAGGCTGTCCAACATCCACTACTCTGGATCTAACTGATATTTTGTCCTGAAGTAGTGTGGGGCTTTTTTTGTTTGTTATATGGGGTTTGAGTTAGTCTTTTTTTCAGATGTATGTTCAGGATATTTCCTGGTTAATGACAAGCAATTATATCTTCATCCTCTCTCCCCACCCTTAACCATTTAATAAACTCACTTCTTTGCCTTAAGAATGAGTGAATGTTGCCTTAAGAATGTTTTAGAATGAGCGAAAACAAAATTGAGGGTTCTATTCTTATGTATTTATGGGCTCAAAAACCACAGCAAAAGAGCAACAGTTAAGCGCTATCGTTATAACTATACCTTCCTATCTAAAAATGTTACAGCTGCTTAAATATATTACATAGCAGAAAAAATTTCATAACGTATACATTAACTGAATCCTGATTCTCAGTGACACTTCTTTTAGTAACAAAGCTTGCAATTTCATGTTGTTTGCTAAATTTGACAAACCTGTTAACAAACATTACAATGCATAATCAAACATACGTAAATTTGAACTATTAATTTTCCAAAAAGACAATATTATACCTATTATCCTTAGGTATAAGCATGAGGATTGTCTTCTCCCTTTCTCTTGTGCATGGCAGAGAATTGTGACTGTTACTTTATACAAGCAGTCTCAAACAGACAGAACTTTCACGTGATTTTGGAAAAAGAACAATTTTGTAACTTTTTTTTCTTCATTGTACACTTTAAAGTTCTTCAATAATGTGAGACTTACCTGTGCCAATTTGAATGGATTATCTTTGACAAATGACAGACTCTGTGAAGGAGACTGGTCTGAAACACCAATAATATTGAGTCCTTTCCTCTTCTCTCTCAGGCAAGCTTGTTGGTGTCTCTTTATTCTTTCCATCTGTTCCTCCACAGTCATTCGAGGCCGTGTGCTTTCTGCAAGACACAGCTGCTCCACTGCACTCCTTGGTCTTTGCTTAAATGGGAGAATAAATATATTTGTTTTTAAAAGGCAAGATTCTAAACTGTTTAGCTTATCAGAAAAGATCACCTAATGATTTACTAAAAAGCAGAAAAATAGCAGGCAAGTAAATATCTCCTATGTATGTGAAGAAAGTAGAAGAACTAAATGAACACTGAAATTCAAAATAAAAGGAATACTTTGCTTTTTTTTGAACAGTGACATTATTACCACCAATGATAAAACTAAGAGAATGGGTAGACACTCTCTCTAAGCCATCCTATCAAGTTGAAACAATTTACCAGACATTTAACAACAAGCAAATACAAGTTACTTGACTAAGACAGAAACATAATCAAAATGTAATGATTCAGGACATTTATACCAGTTGATTTAATAGCGATTTCTCCCTTTTATTTCAAGAAAAACTACAGCTGGGCAACACTTAATGGCAAGTGCAGGCTGAAACAAACTGAAACAGCCTCAAGTTGCACCAGGGGAGGTTTAGATTGGATATTAGGAAATATTTCTTCACTGAAAGTGTTATCAAGCCCTCGAACAAGCTGCCTGGGGAAGTGGCTGAGTCACCATCCCTGGAGGTATTTAAAAGATGTGTAGATGTGGCAGTTAGGGACACAGTTTATAAGGTTTGTGGTTGGACTTGATCTTAAAAATATTTTCCAACCTACGTGATTTTATGAATTTATCACCACTTTAAAATCTGTAATTCTAAGCATTATATTATTCCCAAAATAACAACCATCACTTTACCTACTCTGTTCTTGAAATTCACTGATTTTCAGATAGTTCTGTACTTTGTCTGACAGAAAAAAAATTACTTCTGGCTAATCAGCTACATTCAGTACATTCAGAGTAAATGATTTCACTTCTGAAAAGTAGCATTCTTTCTCCAGTCAGCATCCTGTGATTTTCTCTCTCCTATCCCTCTTCCTCCTACAACTTCTTTTCTAGTATCGCTACAACTATTGCAAAAGTTTCCCCCCCCTTTTTCCTGAACTACCTGTAGGCCTCTGTCTTTAATCCAGAGACTACAGGACTCTCTAATCTGAAATTCCAGGCTTATTACCGACATACTGCTTACTGTACCCTTATTTTTTGGCTGCTTTAGTTTTTTCCCAAATAATTTTAGTAATAAAATATATAAATGAAGTATTTGTTATAAAAGGGCTGTTAAACTGCCCCAGAAGCCAAAGATAAGTTCTTCAAAAGTTTTAACCTAAAATGCTTCCTGTCCTTTCAACTCAAGTGTGAACTTCAGTACATTTGTAGACTTACTACCATTTAGTTCTTGCCCAGTTTGTGTGTACTGAAATCTCTATGCAGTTTAACATACACGACCTTTATAAATTTGTCATTCTTTCTACAGCTGTCTTCATTAACCTAGTATATTTTTATAATAGTGAGTGAATTTTACATAAAGAAAATTAAAAATGTAACTACAACTTGTGAAGTAACTACAGAAATTAAACTTAAAAATGAACACATCATTATCCATCAATGCTCAGAAGTTATTTTTAAGTACCGTTCTTGGATCTATCTTCTTATTCTTCCTCAAAGTGACATAGGATGCTATTGTTGAAGACTCTGGTGTTGGGGATTTGGTTCTGGGTGGTACAACTCCCACAGGAAAATGTGAGCCTGCAAAACAGTAAAGTGATATACTAAGGATTCTGCAAAACACTACCAAACCAGTTTATTGTTTTTTAGAAAAAGACATATTGTCAGCCTTGGAAACTAGACAGCAAAGATCTTAATGCCTAACGCACACCAATGACCAGCCCATGGCCTGAGGTTTTGCTAATGGAACAGAACACAGGAAACTACTACACATGGCAGGAGAAATTGCTGGACATGGAAAATATAAATCTAAAAAATTTTGTCTGTGAGAAAGAGACAAAAGTTAGATAGTGCTATATGGAATGGCTAGATTTCACAGATGGTTAAGGGGGAATTAAGTGAAAGATGGCCAAACTTTACGGCTAACTGGATGGCCATGCTGGGGACTTACTGTAGAATAGCTTGCAAGACCAGCAAAGTGCCTAGGTAGCCGTATTAGTGCTACCAGTTACAGCCAAGCTTACCTAGGTCATGGTGTCGAAGATACAGAATCTAGCAAAGGTGGGACCAATGAACACAATAATTATGGGTGGGTTGTTTATCTGGGAGGAAGCAAAGGCTGTGAAAGGCACGGGGCAGACAGATGGGAAAGAACAGACATGGAACAAGAGAGAGGAAGGGGAATAAAAGGGGCCAGCCATTTGTCAGTGTGCTTGTGTGACCAAGCCCCGTGCTTGCAGTCTGTCCTATCTTCTTATTAAACTTTATTCTTAAGTATTTTCCATGTGAATATGCTTTCCCTTCTGTGTGTGACAGCATGGGAGATACTAGTGATCTTCAGGCCAGGCTAGCTTGTGAGTAGGAGATGGCTACAGAGACATCATAGGTCTGAGGGTGAAAGACAGGAGAAACTGCAAATCTATGGGTTGGCTACTGGAGGGACAATAGGTCTGGACCTGCTACCAGGGGGAACCTTCTGTCTGTGAGATGCTAATGAGTTTAAGACTAGACAGCAAGCAGAATACAAAGTGTGGGAGCCAGCTTTCCAAGAGACCTTAGGTTTAGGACTGAGATACTGGAGAGGCCAGAGGTACTGAGAGTTGATGGATGGGTCTGGCCAGCTCTTGGAGGGACTTGTTTGTGTGCACACATATGTGCTCATGACTACATATGTATGATATCAGCCAGCACGCTTTGAGCCTGGTTAGCTGGATAATACTATTTTTGTTGTTCCACTTTCATGGGAGTGTTGGTCTTGTTTGTGCAGTGTCTGTAATGGCACTGGTCTCAAACCTGCTTGAGTTATCTGTTGTGGTTAGTGGTGGCTGTGCTTGTGCACTGTGGTATGTCCTCAGCCCTGCAGCTTGCTGTACTTAGGCAGCCAGGCTCTGTCAGGTCGGGAGCTGAGGATATTCTGTGTCCTTATGTTCGCTACATTCAGCTTCTTATAACCACATCCACCATGAGTTTTTCCACTTAGAAAAGTTATGCCAAAATGTAATTAAGCTGGTAGAAAACCGAAGTCAAAACTTACCAAAATACACAGATAAAATTAAATAACACATGCTTCATTTTTGCTTCCTGATACATTAAAAATCTTGTTTCCTTGCTGAATTTGCCTAAAAATAGAGATAATGTCTTCTCTGATAGCCAAATTATTTCTCCTTGGTTTTCCTGATGTTGCACAGATTTTAGAGGATGTATTGGCTCAGTGAAGGCTCCACTCTTTCTCCAAATTGTTTGATAGGCTGACAAAATAGTCTGGAGGTGTTTGAATGCCAAATCCATCATTCAAAACAACTATAAAGCAATGGCTTGTGTCTCCTTTAGACATAAAAAGGACAAAATACAGCAGAAGTCCATTTTACTTTTGTGTCACCTTTATGTACCACCCAGGTCATAAATATTCCTCTGCTTGGGTTACTTTACATAGTCCCATTACAATATTTCTCTTTGATTGATGACACTTGAAAAGAGAGGGAAATGGCTCACATGAGAAGAATCTAGTACCGTAATGTGCACAATGAACTAGGAAAACATTATTAAATTTCCTCTGAAATGTACCAATTTTTAGAACCACCCTCAACAGGAAACTACATCATTTAAGTATGACTTCTTAAAATAGCAAGCAAGAATAATTGCAGAGATGAGCTGCCCCTGAGTTTGTTTCCTTTTCAGCTTATAAACTGTTCAGATAGAATGACATAAACATGCTTGTTGAAACAGCATATAGTTGCAATGGCATATCCACTACGCAAAAAACCCCAAACAATCAGGAATGGTTTTATTTTTCCTACTGTATGGGGATTGCAAATGCCCAGAACAAGAAATATCTGTTAGAAAATTCACATGCTCAAAAGCATGGACTAGATGATAAAAACACAGCAATGATAAACTCACTTCACTCTCTTGTTTTTAGAAGATAAAAAGCCTCTTGTTGTTTGTTAGCACTGCAGCTATTCTCTCCCCTTCCCCTAAATACTGTTTATATTAGAAGAATTTGTATTACTGCTTTCCCTTAGTGAGGACTGTTTTTCCACAAATTGACATAATAAGATTACTTCTGTCTTTACAGAAGAAGATAGAAAGCAGATTGGGGTGCTCAGCAAGTATTGGTTTGTTTTATATAGTCAGCACAGGCTTTCTTATATTGTCTTGATAATTACTTTCCCTCTTGTCATAAATTACCATAAAAAATCTGGAACGCTCCAGGTCAATAAAACCTAGGCATGTTGTCAGAAAGGTAACTTCCTCAATTTTGGTGGTTGATGATTAGCAAATCTCAGGCTAAACCTTGCGTTTTTCACCACCAAATTAAAATAAATTTAATATCTATCTTAAATGAACATTACACCTCAGCAAATACCATAGCGAATCTGAATTATCTGGTAAGTGCAAGCTTAATTACGTTATATGTCATAGAGCCATTCACCTTGTTTATACCCAAACTGTATGCTAACCTTAGTTTAAAAAACTTTCATTACTGTTCTGATGAAAATAATATCCTTATATGAGTATAGTTCCTGCTCAAATTCTGGTACTCTTGCACCAGCCTTCTATGTACAGGCTTAGTCAAATTACCAGAAGAGAAGGCAGTGATGTTGTTGGTACTAGAAACATCAACTGTTAAGAAAAAAAAAAAAAAAATCTGTAAGTGTAGTTACTTTTTCTAAAAGCTCTTGATATGGTTTTTGGGAGGTGCTTAAGCTCCTTTTCATGAAGTCACCTTTAACAAACTATTCTGTGTGTTTTAACAAACAGAATTGAGAAGCACTTCCTGGTAAAAGACTCTACCAAGTAATTAGTAGCTTATATGGAAGCTAGATGAAGAGAAGAATCTAAAGCATTTAGCAATTGCAAAGACCTTTATTGTCTGTACGCTGCAAGGTCATGATCACTAGTCCCACTATATCAGGGGACAGAAGGCAATTCAACAATTACAAGATTAAAAAAAAGAAAAAGACATTGTTTCTCTGCCTTATGAGAGCCTGAAAATTCTGTGGTGCTGCCTTTTTAGACGTTCCAGTGACATAACATCGGGAGCTTGAACAATTACTCAGTTTTTGAATCAAGGGCAAGAACATAAAATGGGTAATTGTTCAAGGGAATGGTGTATGGGGAATGTGAGTGATGTGATTAGACATGGTGTCAATAAGGATTTCAGGGTTGTTGGTGAGAGTAATGTTTGATTTTTCTGTGGTGTAATTGACTGAAATCTTTCTTGTCATATAATTAAATCATTATTTAATTGTGGAAGCTGTTTGATCATATTAAGAAGTGGACAGGCTACAAAAATACAAAAGATGATATAGCTTCTGTAACACAGTTAAAGCTTTGTATTCCTTGTGAAAAAGGCTGAAAGGTTGTTAATACCATGCCTGGGGACAAACCTTTAGCAGAAGATTCTGATTCTGAAATTTGCTCTGTTTTTTCTTCACCATTAGACTCATCCACTTCTGCTACTGTAGTTAACTCTGGTTCACTCTTATAAAGCCTATAATCAGGACCCTGATGAATGACAAGTTATCAGGTAAATAAACAGGCATTTTTGTACAAGCATTTATGTCTTAAGACTCAAAATAGTTATTTTGAGATGGCTTCGCTCTCACTTTAAGACAATGTTTCATTGTTCAAGTGCTATTGCAGCCGTATTTCTTTGTAGTTAATTTGAGTAACAACAATTGTAGACTTTCAGAAATTACAGAAAAAACTGCCATAAAAATGCAGAAGGTTGGGGGTTTTTTTTATATGATCTTCAAGAAACAAATTTGTATAAGGTTTCAGCAAATACTGATTCTGAACCTAGAGTTTTATAAGAGCTTCTAAGTAGAATAATCGAATTTTCTGAAATTTACTCAGATACAAGCAGTTAAGTCTTAAGACATTTTATATATGCACAAAATATAGACAGGAAAATGTGAAAAGCAAATGATGGGGCTATAAACAGAACTAAGTAAACAGAAGTAAAAACATAACACGAAAGTAGCCAGATGACAAAATAAAAACTGTGGCTGTGCAAAGGAAGGGGGATGCTTCAAGAACAATGTGGCAGTTTAAGCCACTTACACAGTAAGATCCATTTCTCTGATATCCTTGAACTTGGTGAATCTTCTTTTCTTCTGGCAGATGTACTGGGCCCCTGCTACAACAGAGCAAGGAGCTGCTATCACTGGGCAGAGGGGGGATTATGGGAGGATGCTCTGTAAAGTCATAGGACCGAGGGAGTGGAGGACGAGGTGGGACTACTTCCTCTTCCTAAAGATTGTAGAATAGTCACCTTATTTAGATGTGCACACCTGTTACAATTATTTATAACTTAAAAAGAAAAATATATGACAATAGGTATACCAGCTATACATTTTTGGAATTAAAGGGACAATGTCTCACTGAAAAAAAACCAAACCAAAACAAGAAGGCTTCACTTTTCTTTGGGTTTCTTCTGATATTTTTGTTCTTTTGTTTGCTTTTTATTGTACTACTATTACCTAGACTGAATTACTTCAATAGTTTCATTACTTAGCTTATCAAGATTTTAAATTCTAACACCTGCACTTTCTGTTGGACATGCACAAACTCTCTGAAGCGGCCTTAAAAAAATTAACTTCAATATATTTGTAAAGATTTTTTTATAAATTAGACTTTTAGAAAGTTTTCTAAGCCAGATGTATACTTCATAGACTTTAGATAACCATGACAATGTCCCTTTAAAACTGTAACTTCTAGCCAGACTTTCAGAGAATTGAACATTTGGGAGCTCCCACAGTTTCAGCTGTTCTTGTGGGTGTTCTGACCAGCTGAGAACCAGGCTCAATATGTGAACAGACACATAAAGCAATGCATTTCTTCCCATGAAAAGTGTGGTGGGTAGAAAACGAATCCATAAATGAGGGTTTATATTTCTAGGGTAAGAGCATGGGTAGAGGAAAAGGTGAGAAACAGAAAAGAGAACCATACCAATGAGAATATAAAGACACAGAACATATGAAAGTTTTAGAATTACTAGTGGAGATACCAGTCTTTAATTCATAATGCAATATTTTCACAGGAACATACTGAATACATAATTCAGATATCCTTAAAACCATCCTTAAAATAATGTTCATTTTTATCATAGGCATATTAGAAATTTGGTGATACTAAAATGGTAAATATGCTAAAACCATACCTCATTTTTATATTTAATAGCAGAAAACGTCCTTGATCCCATGATGCCTGTTTAGGGGGAGAGGGAAAGGTGTAAACAAAAAAGAAGAGAAAAACTGTTTCAAATAAACATCTTTAAAAATATGAACTATAACCTGTTGCTATCAAACACATGCAAATCATCAGCTTAAACCATATGATCGCTTTATTTTGTCAACAATAATGCCATTTTTTTCAAATATAAAAAAGCAACTGTGGAGCTTATCCTTTAAAAATGTATATAATCCAATCTCATTTCCTATGAGATAAGAAACAATCAGTTTACCTGCCTCTGAAGAGCTTCTTTGCTGTTTATGTTTACTTAAACCTTCCATGACATCCTGAATTCTCCACAGTTCCTTCTGAATCTGAGCACGCTGTATCCCTGCTGACTCGGTCTGCCAGTAAACAAACAGCATATATAGGCAATAAATTAGGATTTGTTGCAAGCAGAAAAAGCCTGCAAACGGTTTTTTTCATTCTTTGAGAAACATAAGTTTGTTTGAAAATCATTCGAATATTGTCAGAAACAAAAAGTATAAAATTAACTAATTTCATAATGTGTCACTTAATTTGACAACAATTTGCTAGTTCAAACTCCACTTAAGAACAGAATTGTATCTACTGTTTCCAAATAAAATCCCAGAAAACTTTGCACAGGAGACCTAGGTACAACAAAAGAAATCATCAGTTCAAACCCTAAAACAGGTGGAGATGAACATGGTGTTTGTGTACCAGCATCTAAACTATTTGCCTATTTGCATTCACGGTCATGCATGCTTTGGACTGCGTAACACAAATTTCTCAGCTCTTGGGCTTCCTTGCAACCTCCCTTTCATAGCTGCATAGAAAATCAATCCCGGGAGCAAATAGCTTTTAATGCCTCCCAGCATGGACCACACCCACCTGCCTCTTCCAGATAATGGATGCACATCTCTGTGTGTCTGAGTCTCACAGAAAGGTCTCCTTAGACATTCACAACTTACACTAACTGTCTGATCCTCCACAGTACAGCACCATGAGTCAGTAAGATACACGTCAGAACTCTTCATATGCAAGACCTGAAGCACTGCCTAAAATATTGCTTATTATAACTTATTTTGACAGAATGATTTCATTACATTTTGTGTGCAGATTTAATAAGACTGTCATAGCAATTAAGGTCTGAGAAAACGACTTTGTTTTGGACCCCGCCACTGAAACAGGAAGAGGAGGCTTCCAGACATATGAAAACCCATGGTGTAGCTTCTAAAAAAACCAGGAAAAACTGAAGACCTTCTCAGAACTTACAAATTTAATTTCTTTTTATAGCTTGTAAGTTAATGCACCCCATGTCTCTCTTTTTTCATTTGTGTAGTTTTTATACAAAATAATAGAAAATGAAAGTGACTTAAGTGTACTTTAAGACCTATGCCACACCTGAATCTCTCCAAGCCGATCAAGTTGCTCCTGCATATGGTTCCTTGTTACAGTTACATCATACTCCAATTTATCATACTCTCTCCAAGCCCGTTCCAGTTCCTAAGTATCCAACAAAAGTAAAGAATTACAGATGCACTTTCAAGTGAAAAAAACCCAACCAAACAAACCTTATATTTATTTTTTCTTTTTTTCAGGGGCATGAAACTTCAGGAAGTAACGCATAAATAGGTATCAGCAATGAATAAATATGTATTTTAGAGAATGCAATGTTTGAACAGCTTTTTATTTTCTAATGATACTGAATGGAATTCAAACAAACAGCATTTTTATACTTCCACAAACAAAAAAGATAGGCAGGGGCAAAATCTTCAGAGTAAGTCTTTATAGTCAGCAGGCATGTGGGTCTTAAGCTGTCCCTCTGAGGCAGAAAACCCACAGAAGTGGATGCAAATTTGTCTGTCACAATAGAACACATATATGTGAGTGTATACACAATGTATTATGCAAGACAAATGTAAGTCATCCAACCCTGCTTGTAAGATTACCAGTGAATGCTCCAGGCCTGCTAATACACCATGATTATATAGATGTGAAACTACAAACACCAGAAGGGAGAAGATACAGAAAGAAAATCTTTGAGATCAACGCTGCCATCTCACTTTTTAAGCCTACATCAAGCAATTTACTCAATTTAACATAAATTTAAAAGTCAGTGAGGGAAAGTGTATCTTGATGATTTCCTTGGCCAATCAATTCCTTTTACAGTTTAGTTTAATGTTCAGACTAAAACTAGTATTTCAGGGCCCACTTCGTATTAGTTTCACCACAGCAAACCACTGGAATTTGATACTGAAATACTTGTTTGGATATATATGTAAGTAGGCAAAAATGACCCTTTGCCTTCTTATTTCACCGTCATTTCCATCATGAAGTGGAAAAGGTTAGTAAATAGCAATTTCCTTCCTTTCCTGTTTGTGTTTTTAAGGTTTTTGAAAGTGCATAACTTGAAAGATCTTTTAAATGTAACGGCCCTCTATTAAGAGAGACTATGACAGTATATTTTCTTCTTTTCATCCTGAAGATGCTTTTGCTTAAAATAAGTCATGTATCTGATCAAATATATGATAGTTTGTGCTTGCTACTACTTTGCCATCACTTAAAATAGCTTATTTGCATTATTTACTTCTTCTGTAATCAATTTTTCATATTATAAGGATGAAATTTATCACAGCAATTAAAAGTCAGTATGCACTCACTGCTGGCCAAAGAAATAATTAAAGAAAGGCTTGAGGAGTATAGTGAACAGATCACTTTCCAGCTGCTTTCAACAAAAATACAAGCAAATAAGAGGTAACTAAGTTTTCCTGGAACGTAATAAAAAATAACCAAAGACAACCCAATTAAGAACATGAAGGTAATAATTTAACACTTCATTGAATTTTACTGGCAAGAACGTATTACTTACTGCAGTAGCTCGCGATACTTCTCGACAAGTGCTAAGTAGTCCGTTCTGCAAGTCATCTCTCTGTAAGACTACATTTTGTATGGCTGCGGGATTATCTGCATTCATTTCTATCTCCTGGCTTGCTGATAGCAAAGCTTGCTCAAGCGTGTACTATTATAATAAAAAGAATTATTTTTAATGTTCTGCATCATTGGGCTGATTTTCGTTTTATTTCACTTATCAATGTTCTGATAATAAGCATGTACAATAATATCCACTTTAGGTAATAAATACAATTGTCCTACTTTCTCCTTGTGTAGCTGTTGAAGCTTCTCCTCCAGTGCTTGTACAACTTTATCTTGTTCACATAAACGGCTAAGCTTAGCCTAGTATGTAACAGAAAATGATCGCAATTAGGATTTCATTTTTAATATCTTCAGTAATCAAAATATAGCTTGATCAAATCATTATATGTATCTATATGAAATGTTATTACCACCAAATAACATTATGAAGGCATTAGTCTTGCATTTTCAAACTAATCTTAAGGATACCTCTTAAGATATTATGAAATGTTATTATAACTTGAAACAGCATGGCTCAAAACATATACTTTAGCATTCTACAGCTAAATCTTTACAGCTTAATAATAGGTATTAAATACTCTTTTAATCTACACATTCCTCAGTATTAGAAATAATATAGTATATATACACAGTCTTTCCCATGGTTTATTTCAGGTGGTAGTTTTTAAACAGTTACTAGTCTGCTCTGTTTTCACTTTCATCAAGGCTTAGCTATGACTAAATCTGTTCCACTCAGTTTGAGTAAGTAACTGTTCAGTGCACTCTGACCAATTTTATCCAGTTTACTTTTCTATTTGAACAATCTTTTTGGTTTAGTTTGTGCTCCCTGACTTTTGACCTCTAAGATAACGGTGGAAGTCTACTTTATCTTTCACTTTTAAAATAGCATCCCTTAAACCATTATGTCTGCTCTTAGCCACATTGTGCAAGAATGACTAGACATGCGTATGAATGCATACACAGTATGACTATATGTGTGTATTTTTCATTACCAATTTGACACCAAGCCCCATTTCTTTAGTAACTAGCAACCCAATACTCTGAATGGTAACTACTCATACCAAATTTCAGTTTTGGTGTATCAGTCATATTTTTGAGAAATTACATCTCTCATGCTTGTAACTGAACTACAGCTACAGAGCTTTTCCTTCTTGTCCTGGTTTGGCCAGGACAGGGTTAATTTGGTGCAGCCAGGCTATTCTATACCATGCTAACATCATGCCCCAGGGCCAGTTCCGGTTTGGGGCCAGCTCCGGGTCCGGTGGTTTGGCGCGGGCATGTGCAGTCGGTCCATCCCTTTGTCCCCGGTATTGCTCATTTCTGTGTATTGCTTCTTTCTTACTGTTGTTATTGCTTTTGTTACTGCGATTGTTTCTTATGTGTTTCTGTATTCAACTTTCCTTATCTCAACTCAAAAAGGCATTTTAAAACCTTTTTCTTACTTTCTCTGTCCGCGGCCCGCGGCGGGGGGGTGGGGGGGGCAGTGACAGCAGCCACATGGCTTTACTAAACTACCACACTTCTAAAGTAATTCATTCCTTTCCAGAAGCAATTAACCTTTAAACAGACGTAATACATGAAATTTCAACCCAAAATGTTATACTCCCTGCAAGTTAGATGCTTATTACAAAAATAGTCTTATGTGCCTCAATTTCACAAAGCAATTTCTGTTGGTAACCACGTATATTAAGTGCATTTCAAACCCCAAAGTCAAGGGGAAAATTATTATCAAAATAGAGACAAATACCAGCATTTCCAAGGAAGAAGAAATACCAATGACTTACATCAATATCCAGCTCTTCAGTTCTATATTTGTATAGTGTACCCCTACATTCTTCTTGTGTTAACTATAAGGAAGAATAATATTGCCATAAAACAACTTAATTGGACTATGAAAATGAAACTATAGTTCAGCTTAAGAGTTTTAATACAGAAACTGGCTTGTGCTTGAAAGTCAAGCATACAACACTGAACAATATATTTTTAGCCAATATACATTAATGAAGATAAGTAAATGGAATGTCAAGCAGACTGTCAGTAGAAAGTTGAATTAACTTAACAGGCTATGTTTCTAATGCAAACCGGCTTATTAAAGATGTACAACTAACTCAATCAAACATGGATTATGTAAGAAGATGAAACTGTCAAGGGTATATCTAGACACAATTATGTATCATTATGCACATTTTCTCATGTGCATTCTAAATACAAGGGCTCATTCTACTTGGAATTAACCATTCTAGGCCCACTAAGGTCAAGTGGGCCAATATTCACAAGGATATTCTGATGTGAATCCGAAATCCGAACAGAATGGCCTAAATTACACATATTTACACAAAATATGTGTAAAAATATCTCATTACAGAGATATGCCCATTAAGTACCACCAAATATTTTTCTGCCTACTTTTTCATATAAATTCTCTCCCCTCCAACATATTAAGTTCTAAACTCTTTCAGTTACTGAACTGACTAGTAACAAGATTTTAAACTGTTTTATATGACAAAAGGCAGCTGCTCATTCTAGAATCGACTGTCACATACAGCAACTACTTAATGTCCTATACAGCAAGTATTGGCATAACACTATCAAACTCTGTATTTGATTTACTTAAAAACATGTCTTCATTGAGATGCTTTCCTTTCATGTATCTGTCATAATTCAGTCACCATGACTTAATAGTGCAAGAAAGATTATCAAAAGACAAGTCCATGTGAAAGGACACTTATAAATAAAAAGGACTAGGGAAGGGTTAATCAGACAAGCATTCCAAACATACAGTAAATCTTCAACACACTTAAGTGTTTAATTTCAAGACATTATGTCCACATACCTCATGCAAATGCACCTGGTGACAATTTAAAAGTATGTACAGTGTATTAAAACCACACAGTAACTTTCTTTGAAATGGACATTTTATGAAAATGAGTGTTGGAATATGAAAAAAGCCACAGCACTTTTGCACCTTGTGAATGTCACAAAAATTAAGATATCTATTTAATCTCCTACTATTGTAGAGTTGTGGTTTTTTAATTGTTGATTTTATCACAATGAGAGAAAAATGACGAATGGAAATATTAAAAAAAAAAACCTCATAAACATGGCCAAATGTCTTTAACTTATGGAGAAAACCTAGTTATATTTCACAACAGAAAGATTTTACATAAGAAAGATTATCCTCTAGTAGATAAATACATCTTCCCAAGACATAGCTCAGCTTTTTACATAGCTTGCCTGGAAAAATGTAATTTTTTCAAGCCACTTCTTTTTTACACTTTTTAATTTTTTAAAAAAGAGACATTTATTTTTTTGGCATGTCAACCTTAATTATAGCTGAGTTTAAAATAGCTTGCCAATTCAGCATCCTTATTCCTGCCTACCTCCTAAAAGGAATTCTTTTAAGTATTCAGAAAATGAAAACACATTTTCAAGGAACACTATACACGTGCTAATTCATCTTATTAAAATCCTATCTAACACTTCTAAAATTGCTGCCAACTTCTTGCTTTTCTCAGCAGTACTAGTTTCCCTCAACAGGCACTGCTGGAGAGCCGCTTTATTTCAACATTCCTACTGCAACATTTTACGCAGACTTAGTGCAAAAACACTAAAAATAGGATAAAACAATTAATCCATTTCCGACAAAACAGCAGCTTCTATTTCCACAGCACATCTATAAACCAGCTTAAGGCAAAAAGTGCAGAATGTCATCACATCCTACTGGATTGATAGGAGGAATTGCAGCAGACAAAATGCAATTACACATTACAAGCAAGGTTAACAACCTAAAAACCCTGGAAAATGTATTGTAAGAGCTCCAACAATCGGGTTATCAAATTGTATTTTATGTCATGTTTAACAAATACCTCGCTCCTACAAAATACTTTACCAGGACACGAATTTCAGAGGAAGAGTGCCACCTACTGAACCAATGACATGGCTGACCGCTGACTTCTACACTTTTCCTCCACATTTGCTTACTCAAATCCAAAGAAGTCCATGCCACTTAACATGGCGAAACACACTGCGCAGCTCCCAAATCTTGGGAGACCTGAATACCTACAAATAGAACTTATCGCTTTTGAAAGGCAATCTGCACACACAGAATTTGGCCAAACATGTATCTCACATGTGAAAAGGTAAAAGTGATTTAATTGAATCTCTGTTTTATGTTAGAACTAATTTGTCATCTGCTTTCCAGTCCTACTGGACAGTCCCATCTCCACAAACACCAGTACCAGATGAATCATAAGTGGATATGCTTCCACAATGGAAACAATATAAGATGTCCTTAGAGGGAAATTTCTTCCCAAATAAATGCAGACACGAGGGGTTAAACCTCTTTAAGCAGTCAATATTAAGAACATTTAACTGACAATATCATTTCATTACCTTATAAGCTAATTTCAGATTCTGCTAACCATTTTGATTCAATAAGTATATGGCAGGAAATTTCACACCCTGAGAGCACACTAAGCATCTCTGCAAGATTATTGCACTTATGAAATTAAAACAGGACATTTTGTGAGGAGCACAAGGTTAAAGTCAGACTTCCAAGATGCTTTTCTTTTTCTTTTTAAAATATTTCTTACTATCAGCAAGGACCGCAAATGGTCATTTATCCCACAGTAAGCAAGATTCTCCTCTAATTTTACATAATGTGACAGATAATATTTCAAGTACAAACTGGAAATAAAAAATGTTCAGCTCAAATACAATGATTTCATGTTCATAATAAAACCTGAAAAATATTTCTACCTATAAATCTAAAAATCTAACATGCATAACCATTTAAATGTATGCAGCTGTCATAATAATAATAATAATAATAATAATAATAATAATAATAATAATAAATGTCATAAACAAGATCTCCCTATCTTTATAGGAGCAAAAAAAATCAAGGACTATTTTTAGGCATTTTTAATATATTAAGAAATATTATCCAAGCAAAAGCCTGGATGTTAGCCTGTTGCACTCAGATTTTCGTTTTTCCCCCTTTAGGGAACTTCTAGGGATAATTCTGCTGTTTAAAATCAGCATATACTGCTTTAGGAAACAAGATTCACACTTCTCACCTAGTATTAGAAAGAAACAAACAAAAAACGAATGTAGAAATGGATTGTAAAAAGCCTCTCTTCTTGCCTGTACATATGGAATCATTGCTGTGGCTTATACTTGTAACTTACAGTACAGGCTGTAGAGACTGATGCAAGCCAAAGTGATTTAAATAACTGTGAAGATGTAACAATTTATGAACAAAAATACCTTATAAGTAACACATTTGAAATAGTATATATTCTAGCTCAAGAACCATTAGTCATTAGAAACACATAGGAAGCAAGGCATCTTGATTTTTAATTAAATATAAGACTTTCTTGCTTTCCTTTGCTTAATTACAAATGAGCTCAGTCTTAAAACTGAACTGAATAAAGTGAAGGAAAGAAAGATCCTTTTTTTCTGCCTGCAGGAATGGTTACAGTCATCACAAACTAGTTTATTGTCTTAACAAAACAGGTTTCAGCCACCAGCACGGAAGCTTCTCCCGATTGTTTACATTTCTTTAAAACTGCAGTGGGAAAGATGACTGGTAAAACCATTTTATTTTATTTTGAATAAAAAAATATATACTGTTTAAAATTTAAATAAGCTGCCAGAATTTTAAACAAGTTAGTTTTGCACTACAGAGTATTTAGGCAGTGAAATTCTGAGTGTATTTTTATCCTTTCCTAGAAGTCTGTTGATGCAGTATTTTGTATAGTAAAGTTCATCTATGAAAGCAGAAGTTCTTGCTGTTCTCTTGTTTATGCAATACATGAGCTCTTCTGCACAAGCCTGCCAACGTGCCGCGAACACTCTGACCCTAAGAGACCACATCTCTAGTGACAAAAGGTTGTTCAATCTCCAAGACCTGTTACATTCACCATTTCTTTGACAAGAACATCAAAAAAAGTGCTTATTCAAATGTGAAGCAGCAGGTATGACTACAAGGTGAAGGCAGTGCGGTGTAGTGATACCTCAGCTGACAGCATGGCTTTGTGAAGGCAGCACTCTGAGATTTATTGGGATCCCTAAGTAAGCGGGAAGACCAGACCAGGCACAGCTATACCTCAAGTGTATCTACATTACTATTAGAAGCTGAGCTTGTTTACCCTGACACAGCCAAAGCACCTCTGTTTATTATATATACCTTGACTTACTTGTCTTACATAATCTATCACAGGAAATTGATTTGCTTTGAAAAAAGCAAATGTGAAATCATAACAGCTAGGTTTCTTTAAAAAAACCCCAAACAACAAAAACCAATTTCATTTAGGGTTTGAGGGCACCTTACTTCTCCCGTTCCTCTCCCAAATAGTTCCTTCAGGTTCCCTGTTAAAGCTCTTATTTTGCAAATAGGACTACAAATTGAATGATCCTGAAATCAAAGTCACTCACAGTCCAACTTCCTTTGGAAAGCTGAGATTTTTCTTGCAACTTCTGTGGATCACAAGCAAATCTAGAATGCGAATTTGACTTCCAAAAAAATGAAACAAGAAACTAAGCTGCAGCATTTTTCCAAACATGGCAAAGCATCAATCACTAACAAATTACTGTTTGACATAGCAGAACACTACTTTTCTTCAAACTACGCAACCTTTATATGCCATTTTGGCTCAGAAGGGCATAAATGGAAGTGTTAGGGAACTGGTCAGATATTCCATGGCAGCCAGAATTGCACACCTCATGTCCTGCAAAATATTATAAGCATTTAAGTAATAACAACATCTTTCTTGCAGATGAGGCTAGACACTTCTTAAACATTCCCTGATGTGACACGAGCTATTCGGTCAAGCCCCAGTATCCCTAAGACGCTGCGGTGCCAACAGGTATGTATTGGCCATGCTCATAAGTTAATGCAGGTCTCAACTCACAGACAATATTTCCATTCACGTTTCTTCCATCTTACCATTTAAACCATCACTAGATACTCTGTAAGTGTGCACACTTAAGTCTGCTGTGACTTTATGAACAGACACTGCCTTTTGGATTTACAGTCCCCAGATCAAAGTAATTTTGATCCTTCCTTTCTTCAGTGGCTAAAGGCTTGGTAGGTGCAAACAAAAACTTGTAAATCCACTTCCTAGAACAAAAGAAAATTGCCAAAAATGACCAGGTAAACACCACTCACATGCTTTTGTAGTGGTCAAAAGAAAGAAGCACCTTTGAACACTAATTGCAGGGAATCATGCTAAGACAAATGTTGGAAGCTTATTGGAAGTTTTATGAAGTTACTGGACACCTGCATAAAACATCAACTAATTAAGCTGTCTAGACAGAAAAAGTTATTCAAAAGTGTACATTTAATACTTAACAACAAAAACGCAGCGAAAGCCATGCTAACGATATTGCAGCATTTTATAAAGCATGGATGATTTGTGGTTTTCCAAAGCAAATAAGAGAAACACTGATGTTATGAATAAATCTGAGGAACAACCAAAACTGTCACTAAGGAAAATTTTTGCAGATGATAAAGCAATTTCATTCACTATCCAAGACCTTACTTGCTGGTACAGTTGTGGTCTTAGCGCCGAGTTCTCAATCATAGTGTGAACCATGGTGATTAAAGGTTCATTCTCTTTCATCTATTTCAAATCAGGAGGAGCATACAGCAAACATCAGTTTACAGCATGGCTAGATTTGAAAGACGACACTGTAAAATATAGCCTCTACTTTAATTTTTTCTAATAATGCAGTAGATTACATTTTATCCCATGCTTTTCATATATTCTGTCATTCAGTAATATCTACATCTGAAAAGTTTAGTAATATCAACTCTATCAAAACCACATAAATGCTCAAAACCAATGTAATATTTATTCACCAACACTCTCCCTTTTTAAAAATAAAAAGGGCTTAAAATAAGTCCAGTTTTGCAGAAAATTGAAATGAAAAGTATTATCGGATTATGCAATAGGAACACTCAAACTTTTACCAGAAACCTTTTCAATTGTAGATTTAATAACTCAATGTACTTTAGAAAGATATGAGCATTCCCGGCCTCTGAATATTGAAGCGCAGTTTAGACATGTTCACATATCCCAGAATGCCTGTATATACTGCACTGATTTATATACTCAGATACTGCACCGATTTATACACTTAAAGAACTTTGAATCATTACTCAATATATTTATCCACCCCCATATACAGGTGTGAAACTATTTCAGAAATTGTCAGACATTTTCTATGATGATTAGTATTTATTGCTATGTGTGCAATCATCAAAACCAGATACTTTGTTACAGTATAAATTGCATACATTTAGGATTTCAGAAAAGTGTGCAACACAGAAAATAGTATGGGGCTTTCAGTTTTAAAAAGACTTTTTCTAACAGTAAGGGAAAATGATGAAAACATATGGCTTTCCTCTCCAAAAGAAACGGAGAAGTCACGTAATGCACAATCCCCCTCCTATTTTTGTTGGAAACTTTAGGACGTGTTGGAAAGTTTAGGCAACTTTAGCAAGGAAGGAAGTGTGTGTATGAATATTTATGATCTTTCACTCTGTCTTTGTGTATATATGCATCCACCACAAACGTGCACGGCAAAGTTTTGTTCCACAGACTGAAATGCAACAGAAAGCCTGAGTTTTTGATGCCTTTAAGAGTTCCTTGTCCCTAATTAGGAAAAACCCTAACTCATACATTTGAAGAAGTGGGTTTTTTTCTACTTATGGGAAACATTTTTCTTGTTATAGATAGAGGACCTTTTTGTTGTTGTTGTTGTTGTTTATTATACATAGTAAAATCTCATCAGCTAAGTTAATCACCTAATAAAAAGTACCTTAAGAAGACAAGCTTATGATGCCTTGTTCAAGGTGGAAAATAAAAAAACAACAAGCAATGCCTCCCATTTGCTCCATCATCTACAGTATACATAAACTAGCAAACTAGAACAGACACAAGAAGTTGTTCTCCCTTTACTTTAAAATTTTGTCTAGATTGGGTACACCAGGTGATACCAATAGTAAGATTGGTAGGTGATATCAATAGTAAGATCAACAATAAGGTCTGCAGCCAAGCAATCAAAGTACAGCCAACTGAAACATTTGCCAAGGAAAAATGGCTCTGAGGCTGAAATATTTTATTAGGAGTGTACTGGTTAGGATCCATTTCTATTAGAAGGATTTAACCAGCTTCAGGCTGTTTGGCTGATTCTTTTTTACAATATATCAAATTTTTTGTTTCTGACCAATAACAGTGTCAGAATTAAATTATGTAGAAGTGTTCAAAGATTCTTTTAATTCAGATTAGAAAAAAAAGCAAAGTGGATTTGCTCATAAGATGTTCTGAAATAATGTTTTGTCCTCCAGTCAGCTCCAACTTTGACTAATAGGACTTCTTCCAATATTTTTACTACCATTTGTTTAACTGTGCTTTATCTAACACTGTTTGCAAAAGCCAGTTATTTCCAGAATAGCTCTAGTTCCTTAAGCCTTCATGGAACAAAGATCAAAAACCAGGTAATTGCTAAAGTAATGCCAAACAAATAGCCTTTGTAACAGTCAAACATAGCAAGCTTTTTTCCCATTTAGGAAATAATGTTTCCAAAAAATACTGACATTTAACTATTGAGAGGGTCTTTTATCTGTCACAAACCTTCCATTAACTAAAGCTAGTACCCACACAATGCAATGTGTTCTAAAGAACTGGCAAAGTCAACTAGAGTGAGGTGGGACACAATGGCAAGTCCCATGCTCTGAAAGCAGAGAGGGTATCTACTTTGTTTCTTAAAGCACGAGCATGGGGCTACTCCCAAACTGAAGTTGGACGCTACTCACACAGAATAAATAGCTCAAGGAAAATATTTGCTTGCTGGTAACAGAAATAAACCTTGATTTTCTCTGACATCAGAAAAAAAACATTATTTTTGCACAGTAAAGAACACCTTTTAGATCCTATGTATAATACTAATAGTATTACACTCAATGTCTCTCCAATTAAAGAAGTCACAAAAATTGGAATTAAGATTTTCAGATGCAAACTGAAGTGTGAACTACCTGATGCCACACAGCAGTAAAATGAACTAAAATTCAGCAGTCTTGGCTTTATCACTTTCTACTTCTAGTAAATAACTCTTTATCCCCAGAGGTGATGCTTCATCTTTGCTTTTATCTTTACTGATGTAGTAAATAAAGGCATTTTCCAGTTGGGAACAACGAAAAGACCACCTCCTTGGCATATGATCTATATGAAAAGCTACATTACATACGAGTATCTGAGTGGGTATTTTGTGTTTTAAACTGTAAAGCCAAGTTATTGACAATTTTTCTCTTCCTTTTCCTAAATTCTCTTCTGTGTTTGGTAACACCCTATAGATGACATTTCAGTATGTGCTGTCCTTGTGGCAGTGATCAGCTGGAATAGTGGCTCCCTACCAGGATGGCTGACCTCACTGATGAGGTAAGACCATATGTTACGAGTGACAAAAGACTGAACTCAGACTGTCAGTTTTATACATTCCTCTCAAGCTTCCTGGTGGTAAAAGCAGTGGCAACAGAACCTGATTAAGCTTTTTTCCCCACCTTTCTTTTGGTTTTTAATCTTCCATCCAAAAAAAGAAGGAAAAAGCACTTTTCCTTCCTGCCTTCTTTTTACTGCCCCCAGCAGTGCCTTTTTTTCACCCTATAGTGACCCTGTCCTTGAGCATCCTTTCTTCCTCTGGGAGGGGAAAAAAAAAAGGGGGTAGGTGGTGGGGGGTGCAGCAGAAAGAACAACAGGGGTGGCTGGGTCAGTTCACTCTACCTTTTCCAGATAATCTGAAAAACACAAGAGTAGTATCCTATATGTTGCTAATATAGGACATAGAATTTAAGGCTGAAACAGAAGATGTCAGATATAATACAGGATATCTATCAGCTCTAGCCAAACCCCTTTGAACTATTCCAGTCTCCCTTAATTTACCACCTTTTCCCAGAACCACATTCAGCCTCTCAGAAAGAGGGTGGTGAAGAGGAGCAAACAGAAGCAAAACACCAAGACAGCAGGGATGTTGGCTGGGGGGACGTTCACTGCCTTATCTGACAACTTCATGTTCAAGTTCTGTTTATTTTTATGTACCCATTGAAAGCTGAAAGAAACTAAAAATAGAAAGTACTAGTAGAAGTATATGAACTACTTAACACTGAAGCTATTCACATAGCCATTTCAAAACACAGGAAAAAAAAATTCAAGACTAAATGAAATTTAGTAGAGCTTCTACTGTGACAAACCAAGCTGGGATATGCTGAGATCAGTATGACAACACGCATGGATAGTTTTACATAGATAGCTTGAGCTCTGCAGAAAAAGGGTTTTCAGCCAAATGAAAGTTTTACTATCAACATCAGAAGTTACCAGAAGTCTGATTTGCTGGAATTCTCTGTAGTAACAGAAAGATTCAAGTGAGATCTCCTGCCAAGGCTTTATTTACAAAGGAGAAAAAAAAGCATGTCTAGCTTTTATTTGAAGGGGAAAAAAAAAAAAAATAAAGCTTTCTACCTTTTCTTACTGTTATTGTAATTACTGGGTACAAATACATACTGCTGGCTTGGATTTAGTAACACAATAACTAAGCCCTTAAAATTTGGTAATGCAGAAAACTGAGATTATATGTGCCCTTATAACATGTCCCATGTTGGCAAACAAATCATCACTGCCCAGGGTTGCTAGCGATGTCTAAAGAACTAATTCTTAAAAGGCAAATGAGTCTTTCTCCCGCCTTTCTACGAACCCTGAGCCAGCAGAGTGGTTCACAATCTCACTTTTTAAAATAAAAAATGTCTGACAATCATTCTCTTGTCCACTATACATCAAAGAAATCATAGGGCTGGATATATATGTGTCAGTCTCTTCAATTTTAATTTTTCCTCTATCTCTGAACTCCAACAACAACAACAAAAATTCTGAAAGCATAATATAAAAACATCAAAAAGCTCAACAAAGTATTTCTAAGCATCTCAAAAAAGAAACAGCAGTACAAAAAAGACGTATGAGTTAAAGAAAAGCTATGGGATATTCTTCAGTCTTGCTAAGAAAGCCATCTAACCAGCATACAACAACTTACTACGACAGCATAAAAGCTACCCTCCCTACACGTGAACTTCAGTCTGCCTGAAAACTCACCTGTACAACTTTGGTCCAAATGCACTAATTATTGTTTCGTACAATATTGAATTCTTTGTGACCAAAAAGGTGAGAGTTGAAGAAAACAGGACTGGAGTTCCACCGAATGCTCTAGGCAAAGCGGGTTTTGACACTATTTTCAGAGACTAAATATGAGTGGAAATACCTAATTTATGTACACTGGACATTTAATTTTCAAAGAGGGCAAGTGATTATGCAAGCTGGTTACAGATGTTGATAATGAGAAGGTAAGGCCTCAATTAAACTAAAAGACGCTTTGATTCTTTCCCTCTCAACAAAAAGGGAAACTGATAATGGACAAAGTATCCAGAAAATATAAATGAGACCCCTAGAAGCAGTGGTACTGAAAGCTAAAAGACTCTTAGGGGGATTTATTTCACACAGGTAGGTGGTTGTATTATATTAAAACAAGGGAAAAAAAGAAACTGATCAGAAACTGGGACAAGTACCCCAACCTGCTCTTCCATGATTTTGTGATTAAGGTAATATACATTAGACTTGATAATTTCTTTCTGTAAGAACTGCAGGGATTTCTTGCATCTCTGGTAGGGGAATTATGGCACATTTATAAATAGATTTAGACACCTAAATTAATCTTTATCACATCACATTACATTTCTAAATTTTATCTGATGCAAGCAAAAAGAAAATCCTTTTTACCACTTTTCTTGTTATATGTAGGAAATACTTGCTGTTTAATCCTTTCTGTTATACTGACAAACCTGTCTGATCAAGCAACACTATGGTACACAGCTTTACACTTCACATGAAGAGTTGTCCTTTCTTGTCAATGAATTACATTGCTGAAGACAGAATAATTCCCTTATTCCAAAACATTATAAACTGGAAATATTTGAGTTGGATAAAATATTTCGGCCTAATTTAGCAAGTAGTTTTCCCTACTGTTTTAGAACTCCTGCAGCCCCTTAAGACAAGACAGAGGTATTTAGAAATGCATTGCCATCTAATTGAATTGGTCACAACTCAAATCTTGTTTCCAAGGGATAACAGGAAAATAAAGTTACTGGGTAAACCAAGTGTACATGTGTGCGTGTATGTTCTCACTGAAATCCTATCACAGGAACATGTAGTTGGTTTTAAGTGCAAGGCCGAAAATTTCCATTAGAAGAAAGGAAAAGCTCTGACAACTTTCATGTTTTTAACTCATTGCTTATATTTCTTCTAAAGTACTTAAAACTTTTGTAAGTGAGAGCAAAAATTTCCCATTTAAAAACTTCCCACACACATCTCATACAGAAATCCCACTTGGTCATGCAACAAAGCCATAAAAAGAGGTATGTGATATCAGAATTATTCACTTGGCAATCAAATACATTAGTGAAGACAGAACTGTACCCTCACTCCATAAGATATCAGAAGTTGAAAAGAAGTAAAATTTTATTCTTGTATGAATCTTCAAGAAACAAGTAAAAGGAGAAAAGGTAATGAGCCATGCTATCATTTGTTTAAAACATTTTTCATGTTTGACCTCTTTTTTACTTAATATCTAGAAATATCTAGAAACATCTAACTTCTTTATTCTGAAAACTAAAATTATCAGAAGTAATAATTTTCTATAAATTGTATGTGTGTCATATGAGCTTGAAAAAATATTATGACTTTGGTTAAAGACGATAAAATGTTACAGTTAGTGTTATAAGAAGGAAAATGAAGAACAGAAAAATTAATTGTTCAGTGGCTACTGTATTCTGGTGAAATTTTAATAGAGATTTTTTTCTTTCCATTACATGTCAAATCTGTAATTGATTAAGATATTCCATGTTACTCAAAAAGGGCACATATTAAATATCCAACTTCATAAAAAGCACGGAAAATCCTTCTCCCCAAATATTTCCACCTTGATAGCACAAGACAAAAAGCACTAAGAAATGCAAGCACACAAGAAAATTGCAAATCCCACCTGATGATCCAAATATATGGCATTCCTTTGAAGGTGATGTGAAAGAATCTCATTCTAGCAGGCAGCAGTCAGAGGGAAAAAGGAAAGGGACAGAAGGTGCAGAATGCATGAAAAGAGCTTTAGAAGATGTAAACTAGACAGTGATCTTTCTGCTTTACATAGAAATGTAATGCTGCTTTTTTTTTTTGGTGAAATTTTAATAAGTTTTGGTCCCAAACCAGAAGTGATTAAAGCTTGTTACGAATCAGATTGTGAACCGCTACACTACATTTTGGTGTTACATATAAAATACAGTAAGCCCATGTAAATATCTACAACACAGAAAACTACAAACCCTTTGATAAACCTGTTTTAAACATGTTCTGATTTTCATACACAGATTACAAGTAAGATTGTATCTGATATGAGGCAGTATAAACAATAAATTAATCTGACTACTAATTTTGATTATAACAATGACAGGTTAAACCTTTAACTTTAAACTTAACTACATTATATTTTAAAATAATCCTATATAATTTTAACTCAGCTAATATCAAAAAGCTATAAGCAAAGCTTCAAAGGGTTAATAGCAGACCATCACATAAACAAAGAATCAACATTACTCTATTCTACTCCCACAGCAGTCAGAAAATACGCGCTAACAGTACAATGCAAACTTTGATTAACGAATGACTACAAGTTAGTGAGAATGGTACATGACACACATAGCTGACCTTTGGGCTGCTGGCCTCAAGTTTTAGTTGCATGAGCTGTGCTAGTGTGTGTTCCCGGATACTACTCAGTTCAGCTTGCTGCCGTCTCAGCTTTATTAGCAGCAGCGTGAGCTCCTCTGGCTGAAGGAGTGCAGTGTGAGAAGCCAAAGAGTAGAAAAAAGGTTAATAGGTATCCTAAACAACACTTAATTAAAATAAGGGTACTTAGTATCTTTCTTACAAAAACCTTCAATAGTGATACAACAAAAGATATACCATTTTTCCCAAAATTGACCACTTTCAAATATATAATGAAGGGTTAACTTTTACCTACTCAAAACAATTGATACTGCAAACGCCACAGAAGTGGAACATTCTGTATAAAGGACAAAAATACAGGAGAAAGTCTGTGCAGCCCTCAAACTTCTTCTGACAGGCATATCAAATTGATGATATTGACTTAAGTGAATGGGGAGCTAATTCCAGCCCTTAGGATATAATTACCTGTACACAGACAGTCAGTTGAGCTTGGCGAAACAATTAAAAAGTGCCCTCAAGTAAGTTTACTTTATAAAGTAATTCTACAAATGCATGTGTCAAGAGTAAAAATAATTTTAAAACCCACAATAACTGAACTAGACCAGAAACAATCACCTTTCGCAAAACAGAACTGCACAAGCATGACAAGAATAATTTTATATCCCACCTTCCACAGGTCTGAGGCTATCACTGAATTGTTTTACTTTTATGGCTAAGATGTAAAATACAGCCTTAGGAAGAGATGAAGAATAGTATTTAAATCCCAAGATTGTATGTGTAATGGAAATAAAGTCACACTCAAATGGGTATTTGTCAGATAATTCCACAGTTTAGGTAAGTTTGGGAAACTACCTGAACCGTTCCTGGGAACTGCTTTATTAGCAATACTTTAAAGAAAACAAAACACTTAATATCAGCAGTGTTTTTGTTATGTTCCTGTTTGCTTCTGTTTCTTACACTTCTCCAGAAGTTAGTCTTATAAGAGGTTAAATATTCATCCAGCATTTTGATTTTCTTACAAACTAACACCGAACACCCCCTCCCCCAAAACCCTGCTTGCTCTCTCCTACAGTCACAGAATTTCCCCAAAGAAAGGTAGTAAAGAAAAAAGCTCCAGAGAACTACACACTAAATTACTGAAAAACGAATACCAGTTTCTTAGAATAAAGAAGAAAAATCCCTGAGAATAAGCATGGCTACTGGCACTGTTGCGAGCTCATATCAAAGTAGCCCACAAGAGGGAGCAAGGGATTTCCACACAGCTTCAGTTGTGAAAACCATTTGCTTTGAGGGCAAACCAACATCAAAGCCCAATTGTCTAATGGCCAATCTTCCTCTTAGAATAATCTTCCAATAAGTCTTTAATTTCAGAGAGTAAGCATAAGAATCTAGACTGCTATATATTTTCAAGTTCTGTCCCAAAATCAGTGATAATGCTTTCAGTTTGAAAATTAACATCATTTCAAAGCACAAACCCCCTTATTTTTAGAAATAAGATCATTGAAAGTAGCATCTTCAAGCTAAAGGAACAGTGAATCACTTTTTCAAGATCAAAACTCTTCTCAGGATGGCAAAAGCCCTATTTTACTGCATAGTTAAATCCAGTGTTTGCAAGCAAACTTTTTTCCATAGAGGAGCCCATCAAACAGTATTTCCTACTCCTCTCTAAACATTCGCAACATTGCAAACATTTCTGACAGCTCCTGGAACTCTGGCAAGACCCACAACACAAGATTTTGTTTAAAGAGCTATCTACAGGTTTCCTCCTCTGGGCTCTGCAATGCTTGTGCTGTGGGCAGAACTTCTGGTTTTTATTGGTAGAAGCTTGGATCTCCTTGCCCCCTACCCTGCTCATCAGCCCAGCTCCAGTAGCAGAGCCCAGAAAAGCTGACGGGGCCATGAACCCAAAGAAATGTCTGCAGAAGACAAGGCTCAATTATAAGGCACCAGCTGCCAAAGGCCAACCTGTAAGGTACTGAAGGTGCCAGGGATTCAAGCTGGGAAGTGAAAGAAACAGGGGTCAAGGCAGTGAAAGGGTTGACTGGGGAGCTGTCGCCCACAGTGCAATTCGAAATCTGTACTTAGTTCATAACTCTCTCTCAGAGACAGAGAAAGATTACAGAAAGAAGACAAAAATTGATAAAGAGATTACATAAATTTAGGACAATCTCTTTGCTTTTGGCTAAGAGTCATGTTTCAATTAGGAAGGTGGACAGTATTCAACAATATTACTTTGATGAAATACCTTCAATGAGAATTTCTGCTCTATCACAGTAACATGGGGGAGGTCAGAAAGGACACAATTTGATCAAATGCAATTTTAGCATCCTTAAGATTTCCAAAAAAGGAAAACTTTACTTCTAGGATTTTCTAAATAATTAATGGAGAAATAAGTGTTCTGCAATGCATTTTACCCTCTCCCGGGAATTTCTGTAATGTATCCAAGATGATTAAAAAAAAAAATTAGTATCTGTATTTCTCAAAGAAAATCTGGACTCAGCGGCTACACAATATTCTCAGAATTCAACGGAACCACAGAGGAGTAGTTTATTTACTTTAAAAATCCCTGATCATTAGAATAAAGTCTACATTTTATGCAAGCTTTGAATAGAATAAAATTTCAACATTGCCTCTTCATACTTAAAAGGATTATTCTTAAAAAACCCCTGATGTACCAAATAAAATCCAACTCACAGTTTTGCCTTGGAGGCTCTGAGGAGTAACAGGCTGTAAACTCAGACCTGCTGGCATTGACCTTCTGTCAGGCCCAAAGACATGCTGTATGAAAACAAAATAGCACGGTATGACCCATAGTTATCCGAAGACTCAAGAAGTATTAAATGCTGAAAGAAGACAAGCCAACTTCATGCTCATGACAAATTTGCTATGATTTGTGCCAGCTTTGGCCAGCCATGCTGCCTGATGGTCTACTATCTAGGACACTTAAGTAGCCTACCTCTAAATTTTAGAAATATCCCCCACAGCAGCCTTCATCATTCATTCAATTAACCAACCTCCACAGTTGTTGCCTTACTGACAGCCCATGTAAACAATAATTTTAGTTCTTCACCCATCATTGAAAACTGTTCAAAATCCTAAAATGTCTATATAGATCACGTTTAAATATTAAATTTATCCTACTCACTTCAAATAGGCTCCTAATTACCCAACTTTTAAAACGGACCTATGTTTTTAAGTTAATGTCAAAAGCTAGTAGTGTAACTAAAAAAATCCAGGCAAACAGCAAGAAAAACCAAAGGGAAACAGAAGTCTGGCTTTAAAAACCCAATATATGAAATGAAACACTAGCACAAAGTGTTTTACAAGGAAAAAAAAAAAAATATCAGAAAGCAAAACATGGCTGAAAGGACAAGTAAGCACATGCTTTGCACCACTGACCCTCAGGATATTTCTCAGATGTGTGAGAAGCACTGATTACTAAATTTCTGGTGCAGTTGAAACATAAAGAATGTCACAATAAAATGACTCCTTTGTTGATAGGGACCTGGAAACTTCCAAAACCAAGTAACCAAGTGTACATTGTTTAAACTGCTTAAAGATGTAGCTAAAGATTTTTGTCCTGCATCAAGAAACATAAAGACATGTTTAAAGATAAAGATTTAGGAAATATTTTTAGGAATATTTTATACAAACTCTAGTTTTACATCCATTTGAAAGAGTAATTTTATTGTCATTATCTCTAATATATTTAAAAATGTGTGTAACAGAAGCATGATGGATCTAGCAGAGCCACATACGGCACCCAGGTTTACAATTCTTTGTGTCTCTCACTGATGAAGAACAGCAGTTACACTAGTCAAGAGCTAAGGCTGTGTGCAAACAGACTCTGAGCGGTCTCCCTAATAACTCAAATGCATCAAAAGAAATGACTACACTCATTTTTTTGCAGGAACCCCAGGCAGTCAGACTTCAGGCTTAAGAATCAAAAACTGCACGTGGAAAGAAATCTGAGATTTTCACTTATCTTAAGAGTTTCAGCTAAAAAAGTTAGAAAGGAGAAAGATTTCTGTACATACAACAAAATATTCTTAATAATTTGGCTACTGACTCCTTTTCTTTAGATAAATGTAATACCATGGACAGTAATATTAGGACATTTTCTCACTTAATATATTAGAAAAATACCTTTTCAAAACCTTCAGATTTTAAAATGTTTTTTAAAATAAAGCCTTTCTCCATTAAAACAGTGAGATAACTTTATCTTCCTTATACTAAAATATACTACGGTGCAACATAAATTTCACAGTAACCATAAACTTTCTACTAAAAATCCCTGTAAATAATTTTTTTAAATATTACGTATTTTTACCTTAGTATGATGTGCCCTGTGTCTGCGATCAATAGTTACATCTCCCCTTTGCACTGGTGAAGACACTTCTGATCTGTAGGTCCGCTGTGGGGAATACCCTTGGAAACCAGCAATTGAACCATGAGAAGGTGAGGTGGGAATCGAATGCATCGTCTGATCAGAAATATTTATCATTGTTTTCGGGCTACTGATAGTACTGTGTCTAGTAAGAGTTGTTTGCTTATTGTAAAACTGACGTTGCTGCCATTCATAGAGCTGCCACATTGTGTCATCGCGCATTGACCTCCGTTTTTCTTCGGCCGTTACTGGTCCCATGGCTCTGTCATAGGCCGATGGAGTCACACTGCAGAGACTCTCTGGCCGTGCTTTGCTGTTTCTTGGCAGCGTTCTGTAGCCTTCTGGGTACCGGGGTAAAACTTGGGGTCGATGGCTTGGCATGTTTCTCGGTAATGTCTGATATGAGATTATGCTGAAACACAAATTTTCTTTGTATTACTGGACAGTGTTAATGTTATGGCAATATGAAGTTTTTCAGTATTGGCTAGGTTTATCTAGCTAACTCCTACCTTTTTGCTTTTTAATACATCATTTTAAAAACATGCAAGAAAATCAAGATGACAAAGAATCAACTGTACTGATTGAATACACTGTAGCAGCCAAAACTGGATCATTTCTCTGATTAGTTGCTTGATTATATAATCCACATTTCATCTTTTTACCAGTTTAACAGTCTAGTAGTGTCATGGTTAGATTACATCTTGTAACATGTCTGTGTGCTGGATATGTCAAAGTTTTGAAAGCTTTTAAGTTCTGCACTGTTTCTATACGAGCCTATTTAAAATGTTATCTTTTTCAAAAGTGACAAAAATCTCCTGTTGTTTCCCTAAGAAAATACTGAGCAATTATTATGGACATTAAAAAAAATTACGATCTTTTAACAGGAGATGAAGGAAAAATAGCAGTAATTGTCTAATGAAATTATATTTTATAATTGTCAAGGACAAGCCATTCTGTCAGCTATTCAAGTGAAACAAACAGCAAAATACTTTTTTTGATAATAATATTGAATTGCTTTTCAACTCAGATATGAATTTAAAGGCTTACTCTTTAATTTGTTGCCACATCAAAATTCTGCAGTGCTACATTTAGTAACTTTCAGCATTAGTTGAAATGCAAAATCTTCCATACCAAGTATGAATGGATGCTTAAGGATGACAAAGCATTTATTGGTTTTTTTAGAGGACAAAACGTAGGTCACAAACATTGATCCACGCAACCCTTACCTGAAATACAGATGAGCACCTCTTAAAGCCTTTTGTTACTGATCACATCTATGATAGATGCTTGCCCAGAGACAACAAAATTGATCTCAAATGGGACATGATTCAGCCATCAGAGGGCAGCAGCTTCTAGCTACACCCCAGACTAATTCAAACTAAAATCCCTGCCAGCATGCGGCACCAGAATCTGAAGATGGTTTTGAATGATTTAAGTGCCACAAAAACATTAAAGAAATTATATAGGGCAAATGGCAAGGCACACCAGCATTATGCATGTTAGATCCTTATGGAATAGCTATCAAGGAAATGGATGACGGTAAACCCCACTTTTCACTAAAAGTAGTTAAGCTGAGTATTTATGATCACCTGTAACATTTTGGAGATGAAAACTGCTATAAAGAGCTTTACATAGAAAATCTGCTACGGTTTCTGAAGCTTTCCAAGAATTAATGAAGTATTATCCCCATTTTGTAGATTGGACAGCTTTCCATTCACACATGCCAAAAAAAAAATTATCAAAGAGGGAAACAGATTCTAAATTCAATTATTTTGCTGCAAAACCTGCTTAAATACCTCTGAATTTTATCATGTAACATACCATTAATGATAAGGGCTTTTCTCTATCTCCAAAACAAACAACCAAGACACTTTTGAATTCAATTTCTAACGTTCAAAATAGCTATTCACAAATGGGTATGGTGAAGCCGGATATTTTCATGTAGATATCTAGTAGCTAGATACTCACTGAAGCTCCTCTCCCATTTTATTAATTAAATGGGCAGTGTAATCCTGTTGGCTCCTTCAAATACCCCAGACAACTTGAAGAAAAGCTGTCTGAAGTTCTTATTATGCAAAGATAGCAATTTAAAGTCTGCATGCAATTATTTCCGTTCTAGAACATTTTAGAAGATAACCTATCCATCTTCTATTGGTACACCACAAAAACTGTAAAAAGCCCAACTACCCCAATATTAAGCCTTGTTTTACATCATTTGATAAAACCAAAATAGATTCACTGATGCCCTGTTGATACTTGCAAAAATGTCATTCCAGTCAAATTGAAAAAACAACTCTAGACAGTACTGCAGCTTACAGCTGCCTTGTACGCAAGGGGGGATTGCAGCAGCCAGTCAAGCAGTCATGTGCGCTGCGAGGCTACAAAATATTTCCGCAACTGCCATCGTAAATAGCTCCCTACAGATGTTCCCACATGAAAAACAGACTTCCACATGAGTTTACAGGCTCCTCACAGACACCTTCAGAGGTTATCTCTGGGGTTTACTGTTGGGTAGCAATACTGTCTGGTGTCCAAGTTGGACTATTTGGAAAAGTGACTTTGCTGCAAAACTTTTAGGTGCTCAGTTCTGCAATGTTATGAATACTCTCTGACCAAAACCCCAGAATACGCCTTCATATTTCTTTAGGCCAGCAAATCCCAGCTGGCCCAGAATACAGAACTTCCATGTGCGGATCAAACGAAAGGTGGCCAAGTGAAGAGAGAAGCCTGGTGCTGTACAGCAGGCATCTATTATTTAGGATGAGGCTTATATAGGCTAGATGGGGAGACAGAGGTTCACATCTTGGGTTAGCGGCAACAAAACCCCCCACTTAAAACCATGCAACCTTTCTGTATTTTTTCATATTTGAGAAGGACCACTCAAGTGAACCACTTTTGGTGAAAACATTTACTTGCACTGACTAGTGCAAAATTAATTCAATAAAATGATACTGAAGTGGAATGTTTTTATTATTTAGTTAAAAAAAAAAAATAATTCTGGTTTAAAAAAAAACGGTTGTCTTCCTCATGGCATCACTTGTCTTTATTCGTGTGGCTCTTGCAAAACCAGATGTCTAGATCCATGGAAATGGCAGATAACAGCTTCAAGAACTAAAAACTACATTGCCATCATTAATTTCTCAGGCAATCCAACTACTAAGTGGTCAGCTTGTTCCTCTAAAAAATTAGTAGTTTTACAGTGAATCCTTTTCATTCCATACTGACATCAGCTAACAGCTCTCAGTTTATATATAGGTATTTATTAACTTCTTTTTTTAAGTATTCTTAAATTCCTAATTTTTTTTCAACCTGACACACCAGAGACACTCAGTTTGGTCCTCTGTGATTTCTCTAACACATTAGAGAGACAGGCGCAATGGAAAGCATCTTTGTTAAAAGTCAGTAATGTTTCCCCATTAAGTGAAGACTACTTTTCTCAAAAATTCAAGTTGAACAGTTATTACTACAAACAGCTTTACTAGCCTCTCACCCCAACTTTAAGCTTTAACATAAACTGGAGCTTCTTCCTACTCTCATTTACCAACTTCAGTTCCACTTAAATTTCTGTCTCCAGCCAGAAACTGGCAATCTGAACAAAACCAAAATTTAAAATTTAAATGAAACCACATTCTACAGACATCACTCTACATTAAGAAATCTGGATCATTATTCAAGGCTACTTCTATACAAAGCAAAAAACACAGCTCAAGGCCAAGTTTGCTACTTTTATGTGGAACTGCATTTGAAAGCATATCCTCTGTGCTATCAATGCCACCCTTTTTTAAGCAACAAGTGTTTCTCTACAGTCAATAATAAAATATTGTTAATTAGTAGCATATCGTTAGCAGTACTTCCCTCTATTTGTTTCCCACCATGAAATTAGCTTTAGGATTTTATACTTGTTCACAACTGAAAAATGGCACAGCTATTCAAATTTCTACTGTTTGGTTGCAAGTTTTACAGTCCAATTAAAAAAATTTTTAATTGCATCAAAGAGCCTTCTCAGTTCCCATTATGGAAGCATATATAATAAAAGTCAGAGCATGCAAGTCACTGTTTGTACTGCATGTTCAAACTTCATCAAACTACTTGAGTATTTCATGAAACAACACATTAACAACTCCCAATTATATTTAATTCCTAATTATGTTTATGGAAGGAGTAAAGGCAATGAGGAAATGTTAACCAATTTTGGCAAGTGTAAGTCAAATGTAATGTAAATTTTTAAAGTTTTTGCAAAAACTGAAAAGCCCCTAAGCCCCACATTTCATAATTTGAGGAAAATACATTTTCTAAACTTGGTTCTATCGTCATTCTGTTCTGCCAACCATTTATATGCAATCTCCCTAACTTCCAGTTCTTCAAAATATCTCCTGTGATAGCATCTCCATACTTCCTGTCTAATATAATATTAAAAGCTTCTATATTTTACTGCTACAGCTACTTGTCTGTAAGCCAGCCTGGAAGCAATGTCCCTACACTTCTGTCAGACAAAGAAAATGCTATCAGCACAAGATTTAATATTGTCAATCATTCACACATAATTTTAAACCTTCATGAATAAGCACTGGAACTCAGAACTGGGAGATGTTTAATTTCATGAGAAGAGAAGCTTTAAGCATAAAGTTAGATTTCTACGACTTACTCTTAGGTAATGCTTCTCTCTCTTTCTCTCTCTCTCTCTCTCTTCAATTAAAGCTTGTTTAAAGTTTAAAGCTCCTTGGAATATTTTTAAAGAATTTTAAATAAAATATTATTACAATAATTTGTGAGGAAAAATGCAGAAGACAGGGCAATTTCATGAACAGATTTTAAGAGGAAAAAGAATTGTTATGATTGATAACATCTTCCCTCTACTAGGATAGAGAAGTATCTAGCACCCAAAAAGAATTTCTGGCCATTTTTATTTATTAACATAGTTTAATTTATCAATGTTATTACTCAAATGTTAATAAAAGATAAACTAATAAATCTGTTGTGAGCAGTCATTCAGGCACTTCTTACAGAGAAAGTGGCTTACAGGCTGGAGGGAAAGTCTTATGAGGAGAGGCTGAGGGAGCTGGGGTTGTTCAGCCTGGAGAAAAGGAGACTCACTCTCTACAACTACCTGAAAGGAAGTTGTAGTCAGATGGGGGTGGGGCTCTTCTCCCAGGCAACTAGTGACAGGACAAGAGGGCATGGCCTGAAGCTGCGCCAAGGGAGGTTTAGGTTGGATATTAGGAAGCAATTCCTCACAGAAAGTGAGACACTGGAATGGACTGCCCAGGAAGGTGGTGGAGTCACCATCCCTGGAGGTGTTTAAGGAAAGACTGGATGTGGCACTCAGTGACATGGTCTAGCTGGTGTTGTGGTATTGGGTCATAGGCTGGCCTTGATGATCTTGGAGGTCTATTCCAGCCTCCATAATTCTGTGATTCTGTAATATAGACAAAAAAACCTAAAGAATCGAACCTGGATACAAGTCTAAGTATTATTTGCTAGTAAATAACTTGCTAGCCAAAAATAAAAATTTACATATTACTTACCCTCTTGTCTCCTCTTCTTGCCCTTTTCCTCTTTGTATTTTAATCCACTGCTCCAACTGCAGCATTGAATTAGTTCTCTGCATAACTCGTTCAGACTCCATATGTGACTGCACCACATTGTGCTGACCTGCATCTCCAGCTTCCGCCAGGACAACACCAACAGCTTTAGTCTCAGACCCATTTAAATGAACCGGTCTGAAGTGTCCAGCATGAATTGTGCTTATGGGTAAAGTTCTGTATTCAGATCCCAAAGGGTTTAGCTTTACACTGTTAATTTTTGTTAATGGTTTATCTTGCCCAACCTTCTGGAATCCATATTTTTCAGCTTCCAAAGCTTTCTTCTCCTCATTTTTATTCACTTCCTTGTTCTTCTGGTTATTTTGTGCCTCTGGTTTAATTAGCACCCGATGGTTTGAAACATTAGTTGCCTCCCAAGGTGGTGTATTTTCAGTGGTTAACTTCTCTACTCTGGAAAGGAATAATATCAAGCTGTAACATCAACAAAACATTCATTTAAAAATAGTAACAAAAAAAGAAAAGTGAGTATATTGGTATTTATCAGGGTTGTTTCAGTGAATCTCTGTCCAGGTATTTTACACCAGTATCTTGTCTTTGAGAGAAAAATCCGGGACATATTTTCACAACAATAAAGGACAGGTTGTTTTCTGTTGTTGTTGCTGGTTTGTTTTTTTCTTTTGGTTTGTTTTGGCAGTGGTGGTGATGTCTGGTTTGGTTTTTTTTTGTTGGAAAGTATGAGTGTTTCTTCTTCCATGCTTCTCTGGTTTTTTCCTATTTTAAAAGCACTTACAACATGGACTAAATTTTTAAAGCTAACTTCTGCTTAACCCCCTAGAAAAAATGTGCATAAGCAGAAATAAAGCCAGACTCTGAAAGGGGATGTTCAGTTCCTGGAGGGCTGGACATTTCAACAATAAAAACATTCAGGGTCTTCAAGACCTACAGCTTCCAGATATAAACAGGCTGAAACTCAAGACGATTTCTAAACCCATCATTTAAAAATGGTAGCAGACTACATTGCTGACCAGCTTACGATTCACAGTAACGCTGAATTTAACATATAATGAGCTCCTTTAAAGAAAGCAAACAACTTTCCATGGTCACTGGCATCAATTAGGTTTCTCTGGTATGTTATCACTTCGGCTAGCATACATTTCTGTGGAAAATAACTGTGGCTTCCCTAATTTTAAGGAGGAACATAGCTGCTGACTTAGGGAACTGTACCACTATAATAATATTTTTAGAACAGCAACTGCTTCTTTTTAAAATTTCAAAATGTCAAGAATCTCTATCTTTTTCCATACTAAGATACAAACTGAACATCCAAATCAGAATGACTTTTTTTTCCCTCAGTTTACTAGCAACAAAAAACTCAATACATAAACTCCCTAAAATGTTTTGATCAAAAAATTTTGGTATGGAAGGGAAGAAGAGGAAAATTCTTTAAGATTACAACTCTGTATAAAACCAAACCAAGAACAAAACTTTATTTTAAGACAATGCCAAATTAACCTTTCATACTGTTTTGCATCTTTCTTGCAAATGCATTATTCATCTTTATAACTGTGTCCAGTTCAAGTGCCTAACCTGTGTGTGAAAAGCCCATCACATACACATCTAATCAAGAGCACAAATATGACTGCTCCTCTGAAAAACACTCAATTCCATGTGGAGTTGTAGCCATTTTTGCTTACCCCATCTTGAACAAGAGGCTTAAATATCCATTAAGACCACACTTCCCCAGGAGATTATTTAAGCTATGAATTCCCAACAGGCCAACAAGTATTTGGGACAGAACCCCAGCAAACACATAAAGGACTGAAAACTGCAGGGTCCATATAAAATACTACCCACTGCTAACAACATTGGACACTTAATTTTAAATGCACCTGCTATTACCATGCTATTCTTGCTATGAATTCTCCATGACATGAAATGACTCGAGAGACTCCCGCCTTGACAAGTACACCATTTCAAACGTTATCAGTCAAACAGCAAGACATCAATGTCCTCTGCATACCGTATGTGCGTTAGAACGAAATGCTCATGCACTCTGCATGTTAACAAGAGGTGTGATTTTTTTCCCCATGCCTCTTCCTGACATAGTTGTGATGATTCCAATCTCTGCTTGATAATTCATAATGTTATAAAAGTCCTAAAAAATTCACTCTATTAATATAAGTAGCTCAAAACAGACCTTTAATTTCAGTGACTATTCCTGAGCTGCTGAATGAAAGCATACACACTCATCAAATGTACTGCAAATGACAACATTCATACCAGTAATCTAACATGAACACCTCTTTGGCTGGATGTGTCAGCATTATTTTTAAACACAGTGTTTTTTTCTCATATATGACTATTAAACGCAGACGTTAGATACACGTGATGTTTTCTGCTAGCAGAATGGAGAAGGTAATATTTCTGACAACTGTAACATGTAGAGAAAAAAAATCTTGACGTAGAACCAGTTTTCACATAGACTTTTGTGGGGGAGGACACATGTGGTGGAATTGCTATACCCATGTCATCTTTTCTAAAATTTCCACTATCAGCAAAGAAATGCTATGCCAATCTCCTACCGCAATTTAAAAATTAGGTGTTTTCTTTTTATCCCCCCTAAATATAAACTATTCCCAAGACCAAGCATTTCTGCCTAGGTTATGGAAAAAACCTGGATCACCTCCTTCCTCCTACCTCAAAACAGTACTACCCAGTATTCTACCACAAACAGGGGAGTGAATTTAAAAAATCAATTTCCTGTAATTTTCAAATCAAAAAAGGGTGTTAAAATTTCTGGCTTCAGTCAGTGCTCAAGATTTTACAAAGAAGCATAACGACTACCTTGCAAAAAATCCTAAACAAGAGCATTAATATATGCAACATGACTTAGTAATAACATCTACTCCCTTATATATAGCACTGGCTATCAATCTTTCTCAAGGTGCTTTACAGCAGAGAAACTGTTGCCATTTTACAGATGGAAAATCTGAGATGCAGAAGGAGAGTGGCATCTCTAAGGACATTCATCAGATATGTGGCCAAGTCAAGACTCGGCACAGTGCTTGATTCACAGTATCATGCTACTTTACACTGTCTTTAACTGAAAAACAACAAAGCCCCAAATCATAGAATTATTTTTCCATGCAGTTTTTATGCTGCAATCACCTGTTACTATGGTTATACACAGCAGAGCCAAGCATTTATATTTGACATTCTTTGCGATGGTGTGGAGGCTGAATGACTGACATTCAAGTAGACTTCCAGGCTCTCCTTTAACTTTATTTCATCAAATGAGCCAACTCAAGTGTCAGCAAGAGTTTTCTTTCCACAGCAAAGGATCCAAATGGGGAAGAATTATCAGAAACTAACAAGTAAATACAACAAATAAAAATCCATATTTATATTTGGCTCCATATTTATATCTAGCTCTTGAAGACACATTCACCAAGACTTACAGGGTATTTTGAGGATAGGAGAGGGAGAAGACAAAGAGCATGAGCACCGAACAGGTCTTCCTGCATATACTGAACATAATTGATAAATTTCTACAGCCACATAGGAATAATATCTGTGGAACAGCAATACAGAAGAAGTACTATTTTCTACTGGTTTATATAAATAAATAATTCTGAAAGGGTTGGGTGAGTGGTATGTAACTAAGTTTCAGATGGATGCGAGGACTGTGATTTAACAAAGCAAGACAGATGCATTTCAAAAGAAGAAGTCAATCTTTTCCAGACACAGTGACGTCAGTAAACCCCCACTGTGAACATCTCTATGCTAACAAGCGGGGTTTTTTGCAGCTTAGCTTATGCTGTTCAAGGAACGTACCCACTAGAAGGAGAAAAAAAGAATTCTTACTACATGCTGCATCACTCAGAAGAAACAAACGCTGCAGCACACACAGCTGACAGTGAAAAGATAGAAAAATGATACTCTTAAACATGGGAGAACAGTGACAGCTGCATTTAGGGTAAAAATGACAAAGCAGTATGTTGGTGCATATTAGCATCTACAAACAGAAGCAAGCAATCAGTACTCATAGATATAACTTCACTGTTGTCTGCAGTGATACAACATAGAATGAGTAAGATGTTTTGCTAATCCAGTGAGGTTGTTTGAGATCATATTTTCAGTCATAAGCTTAAATAGTTTCTCACTGACTGAAGTATTTTTGTTTAATTATTTTGATAGGTCTTACAGTACATTATTAAATCTACTATCTAGGTAAAATTAAAACAATGTTTAGAAAGGAGTAATTACAGTTAAGTCAATAGGACCAAATAATATTTGGCCTTCCCTGCAGAAGAGGTTTTTTGCTGCGACTGCAGATCAGTTCTAAAAGAAATGGTTACATTTTTATTTTCTTACCTTAGTATCTCATTTCAGTATTATGTGGCTAATAAGGATATTTTACAGAAAACTGGGTAAAACCCCCACAACTCCTTTAATCTTTTTTCTCTCCAAGGAACTCATATCCTCAGAAAAATAAAGACACAGATTGTAGCTCTGAAATTATTTAAAGCTGAAACATTCAGTTTAACAGACTGTTGGGTTTGGAGAGTTAAAGAACTATACTGCAAAAACTCTGACTTATCTAATGGGAAATTTATATTTAAAATATGCTTTATATTAAGAGTGGCTCAACATCAGCTTGCGTAAATATTTAAGGAAGTAAGATCTTAATAACTCTAGCTATTGTATCAGAAATATGCAATCTGTTAGAAAACTGTATTCAGCACAGTGTTAGAACCTCTAGAAAAAACAGAATTGAAGAACAAAGGCACTGGCTGAATTTTACTGAACCAAAATCACAGAATCATAGAATCTTTCAGGTTGGAAAAGACCTCTGGGATCATCTAGTCCAACCTTCTTCCCTCATGCTTACAGCTAGGTGCCTGCCAAACTTTAGGTTACTTAGAGATGAGGTAACACACTACTTAATACTTTACAGATTTTGAGAGGGAAGAAACAGTATTTCTTCTGGATAAAATCATATCCTTCTACATGGTTCATTTTAAGAACTGGTTTGATAGCCAAAAGATGTATTATTTAGAAAACAGATGTCTGAAGGATTTTCTTCCTTATTATAGCTAACAGACATGAAAGTCTTTGAGACTTCATTGGTCTCAAAATGTATTTTCTCTCATATCATTATTTCAAGACTACCAACGAACTTTTCAAAGAGGTCACATCTACCTGTGTTTCATTCTAAGGTTCCTTGCCTGAATTAAAACAACAAGATGGTGTTACATAAGTCACTTGGCTTGTTGTTTTTCTAAAATTTGTTTTGGCTGTTGGCAAGACCATTCTTCCCATGATACTCAGGCAGAAAAGTACTGATTTTACTGCTGAGTGCTTTTCTACTCGTTTAGGATGCTACACTGATTCACCAAAGAGTAAGATAAACACCAGAAGCAATGCAAGGCGTATTGCAGGAACGTGTATAGGTGGATGAAAAGATAAGCTCGGCTGTATTGGGAACCCCCACCATTTGCATATATACCCTGACAAACACCTGAAATAGGCAGCCATCAGTGCTGGAACAGGCGTTGCAGAAGTGCACAGCTAAGCATCTCGGGAGGCTGGAACACCCTTCACAGTAGTGGACTGCACATCTGTCTTGTTGGAGCAGCAATGGCACTGCAGCCTAGAAGGACAACTAGCCTGCAAAGCTGCACTGAGCACCAGGGTGAGCTCGCTACCTGTCCTGATAGGCTGTGAGGCAGCAAACCTGGCTGTACAGCTATATTAATGGACTGCGCAAAAGAGTGGATATTTACATTGACATTTTAGCTTGCTTCTAATGTTAAATGTCACAAGTAATAAGGTAACATCTGTCTATAATATTCAGTTTGCTAAATATCTTCTATAGAGCACTATTATGGGAGAGACTATGAAGGTAACACTAAGGAGGCTCTGTCAGACAGAGATATACTTTTTCACATTGATTTTTTGCTACTATAAAGATATCTTCTTCATATGTTCGATCTTCATAGTACTGCAAATACTAAACGAAGGCCATTTCACCTGTTCAAAAAAGATTCAGGGTGACTCACTTCAGTATTATTCCCCCTACAAAGTGCTTATACAATCGATACATTATTTTTGTTTAAAGTGAAGTGTTTAATCATTTCGCCATCTGTAAGCTACCACAGCTATCTGCAATACACTTACAATGTGAACCAAAACTGATTTTTCACATTAAGATTATTATTCACTTATTTTTATGCTAAATAATAAGATTTTATTTTGTCAAGGTAACTTCATTCTTTTGAGAGCAATCTCTTAGAAGCTCTGAATGGAAAAAGTAAAAGTTGAAAATGCTATTGAGTATCTACTTGCTTATGCTCAATCTCACTCTGCTCAGCCCTTTTTGGTAACATGTGCGGTTCCCAAACATGAGGGTTACAGGAGACAAAGAACATAACATCTTGATATATAATATGAAATCATACATAATCAGATCAAATTTCATTGTGGTAATGGGACCTAACACTCCTTTCTAGAAGTTAAGATCTTTTATTTCAGTGATACCTGAGAGCTTGAAGCACGTCTTGGTTTTTTTACAGTATAGAGAACAACCTATTTTTCACATTCTGCTATTTCACTATGCTGTCCAATGCAGAGAATGAAATGCTTCGTATACTGTCTTTACATTTAAAGGATCTTATTGACAAAAGCTAAAATTTCAACCTTTTGTTTAAGTTAGTCACTAAAATGTTGCACAGGTACAAATTTAAAAGTGTTCCTAGCTTACTGTTATCCTTGTGAACGTCCTGTAGATTGGGTTAAGTAAAAGTTCTATTTTGTTTGACTGAGAAGCTCACAAAACATTAAAACATGCAACAGTAAAAGTGCCTAATCATTCTGCACTGCATTTTATGCTTCTGCCAGCACCATATGGGAACATGCGACATAGAAATATTAGGAACAAGTCAACAGGAAGACTTGCACTACCAGTGCAAAATTTGGAAAGACTGCCTTATTTTGACAAGTTGAATGTGCTTACTTTTCTGCAAAAATTGTACCTTTTCCTTCTCTGGTGCCTGTGTCTATGTGATTTTTCACTTTTTTTTCTTTTTTTTTTAAAAAAACTTAAAATTTCTCAGCATTGATTGTTTATTTAGCTCCAGTGTAGCAGGAACTAAAGAGTGCAGAACAGATCAAATAACAACAGCCATCAGCAATAACTTCTGTGCCATCAATAATGAGGAGCTTCAAAATTTTCAGTTGATGAGGTTTCCATTATAGATGCCACAGAGCTGGCCCAAGGGACCACATTCAGACAGAAAACAATTCTTACTGGACAGTCAGCAGCAGACAATATTCAGTTTCTGAGAACACAAGGCTTCCAGTGATAACTTGCTTTTCATTGTCAACATACAGATACATGAAGGATAAGGCTCCAGATCAGGTATGTATGAATTTGATGACAGCTCAATGATGAACAGGAATGCATCCCCCCAGGTTGTCCATAGGTACAGCTGTTTAATTTAGCCCGAAACTACAATTGTGAATTTGAGGTTCATGACAGATTTAAGCCAAAAATTACCAAAATTGAGCTGCTATTGTTATTCGGTCAGGAGGGCTGGCGAAGTCAAACATACTTGCACATAGTATTTGCCATTTCACTTCTTTTGATGCCACCTGCTAAATGAATCAGGTTTTTTTTTCTTCTAGCCTCTTACACTCAAGGCATCCATATTCAGACAGAACTTAGATTATTTTTACAGCTTCAAAATTTTATCCAATATTGTTAAATTAGTAAGGGGTCTCCAATATAAGAAATTACTTCAGCCAATTTACATTCTATTTTAAGGTATACCCTTTCATTTAAACCAATCAAACCAAATATGAGAAAGAAATATGCTGTGCCACTGTTTTGCCAATCCACACTACCTTTTCACAGGCTCTGTCTGCACAAGTGCTGCATCTGTCATGGCTTTCATCCATAACTCCATTTCCTTCCCTGTATCTGTGCAGAAATAATAGGTCCTCATGTTTGGATGAGCTGCCTGATTGGAAATGACATGGTCATTGCAAGAAAAATCTAAGATTCTGTAAAAGAAAAGAGGCAAATAATGTTACTGTATACTTACTCTAATGTTTTCAATAATAAGATTTATGCAAATAATATTATAAAAAAATCAGAATACTTTAATGTATTCTGTGTCACTGTTTCTGTGTCACAATGTTTCTCTGTCACTGTATTCATATCTTCAAAATAATTCCCTATAATTTTCAATCATAGCTGCTTCTTCATTAATACACTCAATGAAGAGCCCTTAAATTTCTTCAATCTATTATGAACTATATTGACTATTCATTTCATATAATTATTATAAACAAGATTCTGGCACATATTTTTGCAGTCTGAATGATACAGTAAGTTTTAATTGTACTTACCATAATAAATAAATGATGTGTTGCTTAGGAGGCCAAAAGAAGAGCCAAAAGGAGCTCATAAAACAACAAAAGAAAAAGGCAAGAGAAAATATTTAGTAGAATTATTTGCATCATGATTAAATCATTAGCTGTGAAACACTCCTAACAAATATTCATGTAACTATTGTGATTTAAGTGATAACAAAACCTTGTTTTTCTTTATATGCAAAGATACTTTATATCTAAATAATTAAAGAACTTTCATTAGTGGGTAAGCCCAGCTGCAGATGCAGTTTACAATTCTAAAATACCACACAGTACTTAAGATCTGTGAAGTAAAAAACGCAAACGACTAATAATGCAATCTTCACGCATTTTCTCATTCTAGTAATAATGTTTATATTTACATCATGCTAAATACTTGAATCCTCTGCTATTGTATTATGCAAAAATCACTCTAAGACAGAAGCTGTCTATCAATTCTGTTTTGCATGATAACTCAGTAAAATGAGTTGTGATCACTAGGCTATTGTGCTTTCAGACATAAAATTAAAAAATTGATTCCCTTACCTTGAAGGCATATTTGCGGTTAATATGGTCCTCAGCAGAAAGCACAGATATCTGAAAACTAGGTAGAAGTATGCTACCTAGTATTCCTTCTTCTTTCTCATCTGTGAATGTATAATATTTGATTAGAGAAACAAAGTGTTTTGACACATAATCCTTGCACTCAAGACACTTCAGTGAACCTCTGTACTGAACAAGACCACTACAAAGAAATTTACCTCAGAAGAAAATGCATTAGAGAATCAGAACACCAGACTTATCTGTTGTGTAGGGGTCCGTATACAGTCTCAGAAGCGTGCAGCTCACCAGAGCAAGATGTGTGCAGCCTCTCTCTGCCAATACATGCTCTGGAACGTGTATCACACACGTGCATGCCCCCAGAAACCTGCTCCAAGCACTGTGAAATCTAGGCCACCTGAGAACAGCCACCTTCGACTTTTTCCCAAGATGGACAAGCATAAAAAACACTGCTGAGTGTGCTAGTTCTGTAAAAGTTTAAGCACGTGAGCTACCTTATGGAATATACCACAAATAGTTATGCCTAGACTTTTCCTACTGACCATTGCTCACCCGCATATGACATCAAAACCAAAAAGCAGATGGAAGCCAAGCCTCTAATTCAGTGACAAGAACAATACCTGCCATCTACTGCGTGCTCAGTAAAAATTGCAAATACCTATGAGAGCAGCATTTTAAAATACTGCTTGTGGTTGCTGGCCTTTGAGAAAATTTGCACATTCTTCTTCTGGTATCAGGCATATCAAGCTATGAGTTTTTATAATTCCCATTAAGAGTTTACACTCAATTACATTCTACTTGCAAGAAAGCATATGTTTCAGATAATCTGTAAAAAACCCCAAACTCTTCCACAAAACAAATGCCCCTTTTCCAGAATCTTGTTTTACATGAAATTTTAGAACAATACATTATAATATTAAATTGATATTTTAATTGGAAGCTACAACCAGCTCTTAATCTAATTATACTTTAATAAAGGAATAACTGGATGCAATTCAAAAAATCAATCTTAATTCTATTTCAGATACAGAACTTATGTTTTCAACCGGTACCGTAGCAGACTGTCCCCCAGAAAACTTCTCTTACAATCTTAAAGATACTGCCCACAGCAAATGACTATGTATCTGTGAATTTCAGATGAAAACAGATATTCCAAACTTTCAAGCATGGAAAATTAATACTGTAAGAATTAAAATATATGTAAGCAGAAAAAAAGGGCTACCTCTTCTATGCAGACTTAAAATTTTTTTCCTGGGTCTCATTTACTCACGGAATTCTAAAAAGCCACAACTTTTATTCATATGGAGAAAGCTCTGCCCTGTCATTTTAGCATTTTGGATAGTTATTTAATTGGGGAACTAAGCATAAATAAAAGGCAGAAAAGAAATTAAGAAAGCGGATTTACTTTCAGGTACTCAACTGTACTCGTAAGTATGCCTAAAATCATCCCATCTTACACTCTCAAACATTTACTCCTTGCTAGGCACACACAAAAACCCTGCCTTTTTCCCCACGTCCCAGAATGCATGGCAAATGTTGAGGTTCGCTTTATTTGGACTGCTGTTTTAGGGAAAAATTCCCTTCTTCTGCTAGATTATACTTTGACTTCTTACTAAGTCATACCTGCTAGTGCCATATAAAAGCCCTAAGCATTTCTATTTCACTGAACGGCTGCGTGGCTGGAGGACTGTGGTCTTTGTTGAAGACATACGGCTACATTCCATTTCCAGGTTTTAAAAATCTGTTTCCAATCAGACTAGCTTTTATCTACACATTACACTGCCCCATATCCATCTTGTATGCTGTGTGTGAGTAATACAAGAGAAAAATAGCAGATCTGTCTAGCTCTAAGATCTATTATTCTTTGCAACAATAATCTTTCAATATGAAAGCAGGCAGTCTTTTATCCCTCTATAAAACAGAAAAAGAGTATTCTCTAAAACTGGAAAAATACATCATTCTTTTTTTCATCTATAAATTAAAGACACTAACATTGTAACACAATTATAAGTAAGATTTGCTTACAAAACCAAAAAAAACTAAACCCTTCAAAACCCAACAACCACAGATGAGCAACCAGAAACAGTTTCCTCCTCATTTTTTCAATATCTGCAGTAAAATTAACAAAACTTTAAAGCACAGAGTTTAGTGTGAGATTTTATATTTCAGTAGCCATTTCTAATACCTTTAAGACTATCGCTACACGTTTAATTACAGTTTATAAGCTTTAAGCGCTTTCTAGTGAGTGATAGCTAAACTCAAAGTTTATCATGTAAACAATTTAGACTATTATGCTTGTATTTTAGCTTATTTGGCACACTAATAAGTAGAAATGAAAAGGTAAGATTATGGAATTGTTTGGATTTACTGTCTTTGTTGTTGGTTTTGCTTATTTTTTTGTTTTATTCTTAGATACTTCATATACAGTGTTTTAAGTCAATTTAATCTGTTTTTAAGGCAGCTACAAAACAGCATTTTTCATAGAATCTTTGGAAGGGAGAGTCTGAAGACATGTTTAAAATAAGAAAACCCTGTAAGAAAGCACAGAGTATATAATGACCACTTAACTAAATGCAGTGTAACTGCACCATAATTGATGCCTCCGTGACTGAAATTATAGCCTAATTTCGAGTCAGCAGTGTTTTATCCAACTATGCGTACTTCTTGGGGTAAAAACCCAAAGCATAACGATTATATTTCAGTAATTCAGAATTTGTTAACTAAACCAGTTACAAACTGTTACAGAGCTTTTATGGTTGATGACCTGATTTGTATTGATTAGATTAGAAGCATGCTGGACTTCAACGGAACAGCATTTTAAATTTATCAGTCACTGCTTTCAGCATCACCAGCATCAACATCACTTCTGTCAATTCTCAAGTCTCATCCTAAACCAAACCCCTTTCTTACTCTTCATCTGCAGTTAAGGCTGCAGGTGCCCTTAACTATTTATTTTCCTCTATTTTGCCATGCTTTACTATCTTCTTTGCTCTTAGCCTCCTATAAACTATTATGGCTGTACATCATAATAGTATTGAATATGTTTCCATATGCACAAATCCTTGTTTTTTATCCCCTCAGGAGCATTACAGTTAATAACCTGTAATGGTGAAGGAATCAGTTTTCTAACATCCATATCTCCAGACTAGAACTATAAGCAGTTCATTTATTCAATGTAAAGTCAGTGTGATGTAGCTACATAAGGGTACTAACAGATTTCCTTGTTCCAAACACAGCAGACACTTCTACTCGTATGGAATTGGACAACATTTCATTTTAGAAGTGTTGATGAACAGATTAGATTCCCTAAAGGCCTACATCCTCTTGGTCATTCCAAAGGCAGAGTTTCAGCTCCTCTGCACTATCGCTTTCCTATCCCCATTTCAGTTACTCAATTTGCATGAAAAAGATGAGATTTAACCTGGCATATTTAGTTCCTAGCAACAGATGCAGTGAGAAAACTGCAATTCAGAATTCAGTAAAAGAGGTGGCTGTGAATGGGTTTGTCCTTTGCACCCGACAGGCAGGAAGCAATTATATGAAATTAGTAATTAAGAAAGAAGAAAACCAGAAAGATAGAAGTAGAAGGCCTGGCATTAGGTTAAGTAGCAGCTTCTTTCTTCTTACATTTGAGGGGTGTGTCAACATTTATCTGCTTCCAGAAAAATTAGCAAACAAAGCTTCCCTGAGTGGAACTTACCTCTGTAATAGAAGAGACACAGATCTGAGAGCACAAACCACCGTTTCTTCCATAACTTCATTCCAGTACTATCCTGTATTAATTAAAGTGATGAAATAAGAACTTTCAGACTGTTAGTAGTAATAGTTCATACAGTAAACCAGGTACTGCATATCTCTGACGTCTCATCACAGACTTGACACTGCAAACAAAGATCACAATCCATGAAGTCTGAAGTGAATATGACTCAAGAGTGAGTAAGATCCCATTAATCTAGCATGCTAGAGACTACAATCTACAGTTAACTGGAAAAAGTATATATTTTTTTAAAAAAAGGAAAAGAGCAAGGTAATACTTGGTGCACATCCTCATTTGTTTTCTGAAGAAACCCTCTGAACTTCATCTTCTTCTACCACTCATATATCTAGAGTAATTTTTTTTTCCCCCAAATAAAGTTTATTCCTAAAGCAATTTTTCTTTTATGCTTATAACCAATTTACACTGCACAACTCAGAATGAAAGACCTCCACCACTACTGCAGTGTAAATAAGCCAGAGCTTTGCAGCACAAATATCCTTGTTGAATCAGATGTAATAAATATGTTAATCTGTTCCAAGAAGAAAAGTATGTGTGAATTATCAGTATTTTTGTAGTAAACAGGTTTTGTTACACCAAGAAGAGGGATTCTATAATGAAAAACTGTGAGATGGTGTCAGTTTCATTTTGGAGGATTTTTGGGGGTTTTCTGAGAAAAGACAGCACAATTTTTAGCCTCGTATTTCAAGCTCTGCTCTTTTTGGGGTGGAGGAAATGAGCTGAAGGAGGGAAAAGAAAGGGTTACAGTGCAGGACCCTGCACTTGGCCTTGCTGAACCTCATAAGGTTCATCTGGGCCCACTTCTCCAGCCTATCGAGGTCCCTCTGGATGGCATCCTGTCCCTCAGGTGTATCAACTGCACCCCCCAGCTTGGTGTCATCTGCAAACTTGCTGAGGGTGCCCTCAATGCCACTGTCAATATCATTTATGAATATATTAAACAACACTGCTCCTAGCACAGACCCCTGAGGGACACCACTCATCACCTTCCTCCATCTGGACATTGAGCCATTGACCATGACTCTCTGGATGCGACCAGCTAGCCAGTTCTTTATCCACTGAACAGTCCACCCATTGAACCCATAATTCTCCAACTTCGAGATAGGGATGTTGTGGGGGACCGTGTCACAGATGTTAAGAAAGTTATCCTGCTATTAAAAGAAACCTGCATAAGCTTTCACCATAAATTTCTAAAGATAGTATCTGTTGGCAAAACTCTTGACTAAACTGGCTTTCAATTACTACTACAACACGGAAACACAGAGCAACCCCTTTTCTTACAAAAACCAATCAAACATCACAGCACTTAAATCATTTTACACATAAACCCTGTCCAATGGTATGCATTTTTACAGTGAGTTTGATTGAAAACTGGTTGAACCAGCAGGCCCAGAGAGTGGGGATCAGTGGCACCAGTAGATGCCAGTTGCTAGTAGTCTACCCTAGAGTTTGATACTGCGCCCAAGACTATTTATTATCTTTATTAATGACCTGCACACAGGGACACAGTGCACCCTCAGCAAGTCTGCAGATAATACGAACTATACGAGTGGCTGATACACCAGATGGCTGTGCTGTCATTCAGAGCGACCTCGACAGGTTGGGAAACTGGGCAGAGAAGGATCTCGTGAAGTTCAACAAAGGGAAATAAAAGATCAGTCATAAACCCATGCATCAATACACACCAGGGCTGATCAGCTGAACAGGAGCTCTGTGAAAAAGGATCTGGTGGACAACACGCTGACCAGGAGCCATTTAATTTAAAAAAAAAAAAATCTAGAAAACATTACTTTAGGAATAGAGTGACCTTTTCAACGTAAAGAGTTTAACAGCCCCCCAAAAAAGAAAAAAACACTCTCATCTTTATAACAACTTTTCACTCTCAACATTGAATGACAGTAGAGGCCACAAACATATTAAACATGGGAAAATCTTCTACTAAACAGATATATCTAGATCTTTTTATCTGTTAATAACTTTTAAAAGACTGACTCATCAACAGCATCCAGAAAGCTACGCGGGTCATACCTGTTTATCAGAGTAGGGACAGTAAATGACAATGCAGATTCAAAACTACATATACACATTTGCCTCAGATGAATTTAAATGACAAGTTCTTATAGGGCTCTCAGTGGATTTATCAAATGCATGGCTTAATCAGTTTAGATGTTCAATTTTTTGATCAAACTACTCTGATTTCCTGCAGAGCACGAAAGTGCAAGTGGTCTGGTATTACACAACAGGAAATCTACAGCAGGCTACGTACACTGTCACTATATACTGAAAAGCACGTATTTCAGACTAGTTTACATTCAGTCGGAAAACCTAAAATGATCTCTGCTTTTAAGATTACTATCTTTGAGTTAAGAAAACAGGCATTCCCCTCTCATTTCATATATGGAAATATTGCTCAATTTCCAATTCATTATTGAAAATATTTACTTACATTTTTTTTAAGTGATACAGCCTAACAAAAGAAGCTTCAGAATTAAAAAAAACCTATATGCTGGACCATACATCTTTGTCCCATTATCTCAGCATGACTGAAATGAATTCAGCTATTTACTGCCAACATCTGCCCAGATTTTTCAAGCCCTTTGTGTATTTTAGAGAGAAATATGTATATGTAATATACATATTGTATCAGAAGGATATCCAGTAAGTAGCTAATGAATTAAAATACCATTTGCCAGTTCCTCACAGTTTATAATTTCACTCTGGTATTGCTATTGTATTTTATGCAAATGATAATCTTTTGTGCATTCTACACTTTACCAAAGGAAAAAAAAAAGAAGGGAGTGAAGAGCGGAAGAGTACCTGTTTGTAGAGCCAGCCACGTCTGACAACTGGTGCATTAGGATTTCTCTTTATTGAGTTTGATCTCTTTCCAAAATTATGCACCTTCTTTGAAGATCGTGATGTCTAAATTGAATCAAACAGGTTAAAAAAACATGACATCAATATCTGTTGAAAAATTGTAACACATTTTCTTTAAGATTTTTTTTCCTATATATCTTCTCTGGGTAATTGCAGACTACAAACTGTATTCCTTTTTTAGATAAATAATCACAATGATGGTTCTGCTGGCTTCAGCATTTTCTTCTTTTTCCTCTGTAGAAAATTTAAAGACAAATCCCAAGACAACTACTTAAAGGTGTTTTTTAAACAAGAAAAAACAACCGAATACATAACTGACCTTCTTATATGGTAGGCAGAAAGTCTACTAAGCTGTAGAAAGAGAAGTTAAACTAACAGAACTGTCATTAATTATGAAAAATTACATCACCTGGGCAAGAAAATTCCACTCCTTCCTGCTCCCAACACTGGTCTAATACATGAAAACTTGTTCAGATTTCAACAGAATGTAACTCCTCCTTTCCTAACATATACTACATTTTAAAAATTCTTTCTTTCCTTCCAGAACCCTTCACTCTGTGATCTCTTGGATGCTTTGAATATTCATTATTTTAGCTGCTTGCACTAAGACCCACTTCAAAACTTTTACCCTGAAATTCCAGTGCTTGTATCTGGTTTTGCTTATACCTTTTTACAGCCTTACAGCTACGAGATGATCACAGACGATTACAAAAAGTAGGACAAACAACCCATATAAGAATTTATCCTTCTTCTACTTGAGCAACCAAAAGAAATTGGAAAACGCATAAAGAAGCATGCAGCGCTTTGCCAATTCACACTTCATTCTTCTCAGCCTACATTTAGAGTTTCTTCTGCAACTAAATGAGCTGAATGTTTACTTCTGTGTTAAATTCTGTAAAAATTGGTGCCTCAGAGACCATGCGATGTAATACAGCAAAGTATCACGCTCTGCAAAAGAAGTAAAGTTCAAGTAAGTTTTTTAATCTGTGTTCATGGCTCTGCTCCAAATCCACCATCTGAATTGAGACAATACAATCTTGTGCTTTCAGCTTCTCCATTTCTACTACTGAGACTAATCATAAGGTTATGCAAAGTTCCTAACGGAAGAAGGCTAAACAAACACTCGGGTTTTGTAGCAAATTAGGGTGTGGGGCTTCTTTTTGGAAATTCTCTCCATCCATCTGTGATTCAATCCATCACAGAACTTGAACTTGGTTTTATACGTGCTTCAGAGAGAATTCCACAGTAGGTTAAAAATTATAAAATGAAAACTACAATTTAAAACGATGTGCAGCTTTTGTCAATAACGCCATTAACTGAAGAATACAACATAGCTAAGCCAAGAAAGAACAGTGTTACAAAACGTACATGTTTTCTTTTAGTCTACAACACAAGGAAACAAGGATGTTTTATATTTCTTTTTAGATAGAATCAGGAGGGAATAAAAAAAAAATCAGAGTGCTTTTAATTTCCCTTGGAGATACAGAAATTTGACTCAACTATGTTTGGAAAACAAGACAAAGCAAGCAACTGAAAACCTAATTAAAAATAAAAATCTTTCACATCTGAAAAATTCTACCAGTACAAAACAGAGAAAGGTTTGTGAGGGGCCAAGAGAATTATCACATCCAGCTGCAAAAAAGGAGTATACAGAGGACCTGTAACAATCCATAGCACATTATAAAGTTAAGTACATCTCTCTACCTGTATGGCTACTATACTGACATATCACAGATGAGCTGTGCCAAGATTTTGATCAGAAATAACTTACAACATCCACAGTTACCCTAATATTACATATTAAAGGTTGAAAACCTCTCAAGAGTGTTCCAGATTTCCTACGCTTTAAAATGGCCAATGCGTTAAGGATGCTTCTGAAAACACAACCAAGCACAAGTACTACTAATGTCAAGTCTACTAACAAATTCAGGTAATTTAGATAGATATCTCTTAGGCAGGTCTGACAATAAATCATACTGACTCCAATTTCTCTAAGCTCACAGTTTTAATAGGTTACATTTTACCAACTGTGAATGTAAACTTCCTTTAATTAAACAGCATCACAAGTGCTTTCTAATTTTAGTTAATACAAAGAACACTTTAGATGACTTGTGATTATTTCACCACACATTGCATAAAGACTGTAACTGTTTACAATAAACCCTGAGCCTTGAGATGAGGAGTATTTTAGGATACTGAAATATGGTAGGTGTATACATAACCAAAATATGAGTTCTCAAACTTTTTAGATCACCTCCTCCTCTTGTTATGTCTGTGATCCCCGGCCATCCCATGTTCTTTCACACACATATCTAATATATCTAAAGCCAGGGAAACAGGAAGAAAGGAAAAAAATCTGAAGGATTCAACTACTTTTTACCCCACAGCACTAAAAATACAGGACATAATGCATAGCTCCAGTTTCTGGAGAAGGTAACGAGAAAAGGAGGACAAAGAATGAAGGGTCCAACTACTAACCACTCACTGGAAGGTGTAGAAGATAACATAGCTAGCAAACTTATAGTCACACCTGACCCATTCTAAGGAATGGTCCCAGCAACTGTGATGCCTCCAAAACCAGAACCTATGGGGGGAAACCCATACAATTCCACTACTGAGAAAGAATCCAGTAAGTCCAGCCAGTGATATTCACTTTCCCAAACCTGAAGAAAACAAACACCGGCAGGGTTTTGCACTCTGGGCAACAGACCAGTCAGTGGCTGGGGCTGTTTACTTCATCATTCTGCAAACTGCTCTTCTCTCTCTGTAGCAGGTAAAGCACACAGAATTCCTGCGAGGCTTCTTCCCCATTTTCAGAACTAGCACAAAAGTAATTAATTAACACAAAGCTAATTGTGTCTATATTTGAAACAAAAACATAGGTTTGAGAACCTTGCATGTGAACTCAAAGAATGAAAATCTAAATCTTTGCTACTTTCAGCTTCAGTTTAAAAATATATTTCCAGTCTTCAAGGCTTACATTATCTTCCAAACCACAAACCAACATGATACCGGCTTCTGGATTTTGTAGGCAATTTCAGTACCTTACAATGTTGCAGTTTTCCATGACCTGAGTGGGTTTCTGCCTCAGCATTTTAGCCTGGACCAGGAGGTCGCTCTTGCAAATCTCCCAATCATTCATTCTTACCGTGCTTTGGTTTGCACAGTAGAGCAAACTGGATTTATTTTAGGTAAGAGTGAAATGTAAGATGCACAAGGAGTACTGCTGGACTAGTCTGAATATAAACCATGAAAACACAATGCAGGTGTTTGGCCCCGAGCACCAATACTGCCCTTCACATTGCTCCTGTTTATTATACTGTTTGCCAATGTTTCTCATGACTATTACTCTAAAATTTCTGGCTAACCTTAATCCTGAGGAGACATGTATGGCTATACCTAAACCAGTCATTTGAAGCTGGACTAGCTTAAGCACTGTATGAAATATTTGTAAATAAACTGATGAGTAGTTATAAACAACGTGCTACACCCTAGCTGTAATGGAGACAGAAGAGGCTCTGCAGTAGCTGCCCTGGGCTCCATCCCACTTACTGTGCGAAAACTGTGAGCCTTATTCTGCTGATAATCAGGACAGCAATGAAGAGCAGGGGAGATGAACTGTGGAGGGTGACAGGTAATGTGACTGAATTTACACATTAAAAACCTGATTCTCTGAATGTATTTCAGGACATAAAATCATATATTGTCTAGGCAGTGATTTTAACAGTGGGGAAAAATAAAAGAAGACAACTACAAAAATAATTTCTTAATTTTGAAAAGAGGTATTGAACTATACACCTCTGTAGCAATCTCAAGTCTATGTAGATCTTTCACAGTCAGAGTTCTGTGCTAGTGTCCTCCAGTTTAAAAATATACTTCAAGCTAATACTGAAGAAGCAGCACTTAACAGAGCTGTAGTGTGTTACCTGGCCAGCATAATGTATATAGTGGAAAACAAGGATTAGAATTAAGACTTCTACTGGGGAGAGACTGATTTTTGCCTCACCTCATATTAGCCTTCAGACAGCAGCAGCATTAGACCCAGTGAGTTTTTCTGCCACAAAACAGAAAATTCTCCAAGTTCTGTAACTATTTGGGATCAATTAACGTTAATGAAAGGGAGAACTTATTCCTACACCTCTCAAATGTCCAAAACTTTAGTTGTGCCACAAACTTTTCTTCCATTCCTCATTGCCTTCCAAAATTCTGTGTTTATGAATTATCTCTGAAAGCAGAAACACCTAAAAAATAGGAGTGGCAACCACATGAGGCATTGTTCTGCTCTGTAATTTACTTTCCTCACCAATATTTTACTCCTCTTTTATTATGCTGCAATACACAGAGGCCTCTACATATTATATTCAAAGGCTGGTAAGACAAGTAGCAATTTCAGGTTCTACTGTTGGGAGATATGAATAAAACCACTGTAGAAAATCAGTTGTTGTATCCAGGTACAACCAATAGGCAATTTCTATATATATCTTTAGAAGTGATTCAACTCATAAGCCTTAAATAACCACCAGAAAATGCTGACTAATATTAGCTGTGGTTCTACTTTGCAAGCATTCATATCCTGAAAACAAAATTTTTTTAATGGTGTTGCAGTAATTCAGACGAATTCACATTTGAAAATTGATGTACAGTAATTGTACATGCAGTCACAATAATCGAATTAATATTTTAAGCGTATTTAAATAAGCAGAACAGGAGGAATGAGAAGTAGAACAAAAGTTTATTTTTTCAAAATACAATAATTTCCACAGGAAGCCCAAGTGTCAGTAATCAATGAAAGCAAAGAAGTTACAATAACTGGGCCATAGCAATCTCAATTTCCTTCCAGAACACTATGAGAAAAACATGCTAAAGGGCATTTTAATATTTTCTTTTGAAAGAGGAGTATGAAAAAAGAAGTTTGTAAAACACATGCTCCTGAATTGTAACTCCTTTCCTACATTTAATCTCAGAGCTTGTCCCAGCTATTTCTGTCGTGATCAGTTTTCTGTGTAACTATTGCAACCCACATCACTATTGCAACTCTAACAATAAGTTACCTTGGGTTTTTTGTTTGCATGGTTGTTTTAGGGCTTAGCTGGGTTTGTTTTTTGGAGGTTTACTACTTTGTTTCCTTTTGTTTTAAACTGGCTTTCCTGAATGGACTTAAACATGACCATATGAAAGTTGAAATGGATTTTGTTACAGTTTATAATTCATCTGTGAATTATAAATTCATCTGTGATTGATTCCCCACCCACCCCCAGCAACACTAATGGATTAAGACCCTTTTCTCATTTAGTAACAGCTTTTTAAGGTAGGCCAAGGATTCTGCCTGTCGAACAAGACATTTAAAACAACAAAAAAATGTTTCCAAACTGCCCTTAAAGAAACCTTACAATGTTTCCTGCCACATGTGAAATAATTTCAATCCAAGTTTCTGAAATTAAGGTATTTGCTCAGTCAAAACACATTCCAAAACTTATTTTTCTCTTGCAGGCCTGATTAATCCACCAAAAAGCACTTCTCAGGATTAAAGTTTCCAATGACTAACAAAAGTATGGCTTTTCTTCCCTTGTTTAAATGTTAACTTCTGGGAAGAACATGGCTTTTATCTGTCATCACTACTCAAAAGTTGTTACCTTGGTGTGCTAGCAACCTTAAGGAAATTCTTGATTTCGCAGCAAGTGCACCTTCCTTTCAGGAAAGCTGTTCGGTTAAATAGAAAAAAATGCATACAATAGCCTCACCAGTTTTATTCAATAAATTTTAAAGCTGATATAATTGAACCCATCACTTTGATAAACATCTGGGCATTTACCTTAACCTTCTGAGAAGCTGGGTGAATGGAGGAAGCAGTACGCAAATTAAGGTGACCAAGGAATCTCCAGGACTTTTCCCAGGAATTTTCCTAGGAAACCAGGATTTCTGCTCCTGTTCCACTGACAGAAAATTGTGTCATTTGCCCTTTGATTTTACCACAGGGTCACCTTCCATCTCTCTTGTAACTACTTACACACAATTATAATTCTATTTTATCTGGAGAAATCTAGTGTGATGGAGCAATTTCTGTAACAATGCTTACCCAGACATCTGATCAGTCACTCAAGATTTTGCTGTTCACACAGATTAGAAAGGTCAGATTCTGTAAACAATTTAAATACGTGCGAGTCATAAGATCTGAGATACCTGATAAAAAAATTACAGCTTCAGTGATAATGTCTCAGTTTCCAAATTAAACATGAAAGAAGCCAAGTGCCCTGAAAAAGATATATGCTTTGTTTCCCTTTTTCAATGTAATACTAATATATAGCACTGTCTAGTACCTTGTGGAATAACTGAGTTATTTTAATTTAATTTGGACATAAAGACTTACTCTGCCCACAGGGCTCATTGGATGAGCAGCATAATCTGATGTCAGATTATAGTTAGTTGCTTCACATATCATGCTTACTGGTCTCTCCTTCTTTTCTTCAGATGTCATTGCTGCAGCAGTCCTGAAAATAGAATATGTAATAGCACTAGAACATGCTGTGTGTGCAGACTGCTATTAAAAAGCACCCCTAGATTTAGCCTAAAACAGCCTGTGTCCTACTTTTCCAACTTGAAAGCAATTCACACTTCATTGTAGTTACCTGCTCTGTGTTTTATACTTAAATCTATTCTAGATGAATTTTAGGACATTGTTTTAAAATAAGATTTCTCTATTAGCATAAGGTGTTAGTGGAACAGAAAAAGATAGGTATGAGCATGAGATGGAAATGGGAAGAAATGCTCTCCAAAGACCCCATACAGCTTTGTCTCACTTCAGTAAGAACATGCGCGTTTGTGAAGTTTCACATATTGCACTTCTCACAGTTTTCTGTCTAGCTGCTGTATAACGCATTGCAGCAACGGTGGCAAGTAGGACACCCAATATCCAGCCACATATAAAATCTTGAGGTCAGATATGAGTATATTGTTGTGTATTCTACAAAATGAATGCACAGATAGCAAACCCAGGTTATTATCCAGTGATTCAGAAAGTGTCCCAACTGGCCAAGAAAATAACTGACTGAGAAAAAACTATCAGGCAAAGATAGATTAAAGGCATGTGATTGACCCCAAGCGATTGAGAATTTATTCCTTTTTGAAAATTTATTGGACTGTTATATAATTTATAGGTTGTTTCCTAACACTACAGAATAACCGACAAATTCAAATTCGCACTGCATAAACACAGTGCATTTCTACCATATGACTCATTTGGGCTATGGTTTTAATCTTAAAAATTAGTATTAAATATTCAACATTACTTTCAAACAATTTAAACAAGTAAAAACTTTACACATGCTAATCTGGCTTGGAAAAAAATACTGCAATTAGCAATCACTGAATCTAACTTCAATATTAACAACTTTTAAAACATGTATTTTATGAACTCAAACAGATGCTACTTACTGTTCATTCACAACAAAAATACAGTTGTCCTGTGATGGCTGTCCTGTTACTGGATGTTTGCAGGTTACTTTTCGTTCATTATGACTGCGGAAGAGATAAGAAAAATTATTAGACAATATTTTTATTTTCCAATTCAAGCATATGAATACAGTACATTGAGTATATTAGCCCAGTGAAAACAATTATGAATATTTCATTACAGCACATAACAATCTATGTCTATATACACACAAAGGCATGTCTATATATGCACAAACACATATATATATAAACTAATAAAAAAGATGACAAGTATTAAAGAATCTTCATTCATACCCTGGAAAGAGATGGAAAAAATTGGCACTGGGTTGGTAATGGTTTTGAATTTAAAAAACAGCGCATTAAGAGTGTTATTCGTTCACATACGATCATTGATAATTCACTTCAGCTAAGTCTTTATCTCTTTATGAGCAGGATTTCAGCTAGACACAGACATCTAAACATAAGACACAAACAATTGCTCTGTAGGAACAAAAATATCACTACTGTAAAAGAATTGTCTTTGAGCTTAGAACATTAAGTTACTAGTTTAAATTTTTCCAATAATACAGATAAATATTCAGTGACTGGAACCAGAGCGATGCACTGCAATCATATTTTCGCTGGTGACTTTAATTCCAAGTGCCACCCCCCTGTAGCGAACTTGGGAGCACTTTCAAGTGGCAGGGAGCCTGTCAGCTGAGGGCTTCACCCTCATCGGCGCAGAACGCTCACTTTGCAGTATCCCCTTCCCCAGAACTGCAGGTGCTGCTAGATCACAGCAGCTCTCACAGTTTGGAAGAAATTGCCAAAATTCAACAACTATCAGCTGCTGTGACTTAAGAAGGCAATGTTTTGACTTGAGCCCTCCAGCCTTTGGGGGAGGGAAGAGAAAGGGAGGAATTGCCTTTACTGCCTTCCAGATATACCATTCAGCTGACACTTAGAACTCATTGGGGCTTTCCCACCGCCAGCCTCCATGCGAGCAGCAGGGTCCCAGCCCCAGCTATGCTGCTGGCACACCTTAGAGCCTGGAGCTGCCGGCTGCCACAGCAACGAGACTCTGCAGCTACCAGAGACAAGGGGTGGCTGAACTGCAATAATCCGGTCCTCTGAACCCTCTGGCCCCGAAAAGCAGGAAAGAGAGCAGGCAAGGTGCACTGATGGAATTTAAAGCTGGGTCATTGATTCCAAAGCGCACAAACAGAAATCTGACTAAGAAAGGGCTATGAGTATATAATGCTTACAATCCACGTGCTTCAAACTCGCCTCTTCTGTTTTTCACACTTTAAATAGTATTTGTAAACAGAAAAATACATAATGCAAAAAAACCCAACAACGGTATGTGAAATCAGCATTGTAAATCACAAAGAAAGTAATGCCATTTGATAGTATTTACTTTTGCAAGGAATATGTGATGATAGTATTTTTCATGTATGGTATCTCATATAATACTATGCCTTGCATATCACAAGTTCAGCCCTGAAAAATATTACTGAACAGAGAACAAATCTGGACAACAAAAACCAGCACTTTAGTTGCAAGATAGCAGAAGAGGTGCAGAACAAAAGCTTTGAATGGCACTTTATCCTTAACATCTACTTCTTTTACTGCCTATTCATTTAAACAGCTTCCAAAACTATGCTCATCTTGCAAATGTTACGTTCTCTATCCTTCCTGCTTCTTAAAACAACCCAGTCTTAACAAGACTATCTTAATATTCCCCAGGCTTCTTGAAAATTCCTTTGGATCAAGATATTTGCCATTATGGAGCATTACTAATTAAAAGTTACCTCCAAACAAAAGCCTAATAAAATATTCACAGTACTTTCACAATCAATGAATAGTTAGATAAATCTGCACACACCTCAAGTGCAAGATTAGAAAGAGAGTCCAATTCTTTGCACTTTCTTTACTGGGATTTTACTAGTACCTAAATGGATAGACTGTTATGGAGCTTAACTAATGAGCTAGCAAATGCCAATACTGCATCTTCACAGTAAATTCAGCAGAGTTCTACGTTAACCTTCTAAAGAAGCTCGTGTTGCAGAAATGCACCCATTACAGGGGGGGGGAAAGAAAAAAGGACCTGAGTACACCTGTGCCATTCCTAATTGCCACTGTCCTACACAATGTCCTTTCAAGTAAAAATGGCCTAGACTGAAGAGAATTAAAATTCAATAAATTCCTGAGAGCATCCATGGGTTCTTGCGACTCCTCTTTTTCTTCTTTTCCAAAAAGTTTCTTTGGTTCCCTCTGACATTTCAGAAACTCTCACACCAAACAAACAAACAAAAAAATAAAATAAAATAAAAAAAAAATTATTATGGAGGTGAGCTGGCACTTCAGAAGCTTTGCCCAAATGTTGCCATATCGTTCATGTTAAACTCCCACAGCTGGCGATCAGCTGACATACAGAAATTTAGAAATAAATTGATCAGGACATCTGCTGAAGGACTATCAATACCCACGACTACTTCAGAGGAGACACAGCCCATGTTTTGTGAGTACCCAGCTCATACTGATGCAGGAAGAGGCCACACTCAAAGACTGTAAAGGGAGGTCATACAAAACCAGGGGGGTGAGTCACTTCTTTCTAAAAAGGTGAGGCAAAGGAAGAACAACCTTTTCTTTCTCTTCAGTTTAGATCCAAGTGAAATCTCATGAGGGAACAGTGGAAATTTAGCTTGTACAACCAAGTGTGATGACTGTAAATACGCCTAACTGGATGAATAGATTTTTAAATATCTCAATTTAAAAACTTTTTCATTACTCATCTGAATTATTGCATTTTTGGCATCAATTTAGCTGATATTTTGACAAGTCTCCTCAAAATACTTGCGTAAGGTGTAGAGTAGCTTGATTCTTATTGTCATAATCCTCCCACATAACAGTAGGTTAAGGCATTTGTTTTAAACTCAATCTTGTAGACTACAGAGAGTTTCATTAAAACCAAGGTACAGTTTATTAGTCACAATTTCCAACATCCGATTTAGCCATTTGTTCAGTTATCCCTGAATTTCCAGGTCTACACACACGCTTAGTATTACATACGCTACACTACAATAATACAGATCTGACCAATAAATCCTAGGGGAAATGAAGCAAAAAATTGGTTGCTGGTTTGTTGTTTTCTTTTTTTTACTGAGAATTCTAATTTCCATTTTATGTGAACTCCAGAGTTTCATCTCTGCATATTTATGTGTCTGTACTTTTATAATGTGGTAAAAGAATGATTCACGTTGACACAAGCGGCCAGAAGCCAGTGTATTAACTTTTTGCTTATGCAGAGATACAGCATCCACAAGGTACATAGAACCAGCAGTCCTTCCCTCTCCAATCAGTTTTTTGTATCAACATGTTTTAAGAACACAGAGCAAATATACACACCACTGCACTTATACTGAAGGATATAACTGACCTTTACTATTTTAGCACTCACAGTTAGGTTGTATTAATGTCATGCTAAACACTAGAGCACAAGATGGAAAAAATTCCCTGTGTATTTTGTTAGTATTCACGAGCATGCTCTCCAGACTCAGTACGTGGCACAAAACTTTCCTCACAGGATGTGTTGGGCTCCAGAAATGGACACAGCTGACTGAGATGACATGAGAGGTAAGTATTTTAATGCAAAATCAAACTTGCATGTAGCAACATAATATTCCGTTCTTGATTCCAGTAGCGGCCTGGGACAATGATCTGCTATAAAGGGATCGAAACCAAGCCAAACCAACAATAAATAAATAAGAACCCCACAACAGAAGA
>VZZY01008074.1:0-11306 GCA_013400335.1 Eurystomus gularis
TGAAGGTTGTTTATTCAACTATACAAAGGCAGTGACATTGGAGACCTCACCTCGAGTGTATATACAATGTAGAACTACCCAATTGCCAGGACAGGTTCTCCAAATCTTCACTGCAACTGGGGTTCCCCAGCGACTGCAGATCTGAATGATGCTAATGTATTATTAGGGCAATTGGTAATGTATCTTTCTTAATTGCTATAGTTCACTTTACCTAGTAATGATTAGGTGCATTACCCTGCTTATTCTCTCTGCTGCTTAAAACCAGAGTATAACAAGCTTATCTTTTTGACTAAATTTATTACTTTATTTCTGTATTACCTTGAAATAGACAGTAATATAAGCCTACTCTTTTTTATTGGTGTCTGTGTCCTTTCTGTGGGCCCGATCAACTGGCAAAACAGCACCATAAATTGTAATTAAAATTGACACACAGATTTCTTTAGATACCATTTTTTTCTTTTTAATATCCCTGTACAACAGATAGAATTTGTCTTTGTCTTTTTCTCTGTGACATTTTTTAATCTTAATTGAGAAGTTCTTAACTTATTCATTGGATTTGTGTAGTATTGCTGTCATTTAAGTACAGCCCATAAATCATACATACTTGGTTGGCCTCAACTCTTGGCATAGTTGTGGTCTAGGCTTGGGTGTTGTTTGCTTTCACCCTCTGTCTATTATATTCTTGAGGAAGACGGCTGCTGACCTACTTGCTGCTTGTTGCTGTTCCTCCTGGTCATATTTGGTGGGGTGAGGCTCAATAGCTTTTACGGCTTTGTGGAGGCAGAAGGGGTGTATGGAATTATCTGATATTTGTCTGGATTGTGGATACCCATTAGTAAGAAGTGTAGCAGACAGTTATTAGGAGACCGCATAGCCCGCACTGCACTGAAGATCAGGCATGGGACTTTTAAAGGCAGTTGCTGCATAAGAAAATGTTTATCACAGCAGCAGTTTCACTGAGAGTGGTCAGATTCTTCCTTTGAAAAGAACAGCAAATGCAGTAATTGAGTTCAGCAGGTTTCGATGGCTCGAAGAGAGGCCTTGCAATGTGATAGAAACTAACATTATAGTGAGTTAGTTGTTCAGATATTTTTTTTAAAAGGCATCTCTAGGAGAGAAAACTATCAAAAGTGCAACCAGGTAAAGTGACGGAGTGGTTTAGGTGGCAACTCTCCCTCTTCTTTTTAGAAGGAGAATTTGGTTACCAAGAGGTAAAGATATTTTCTTCCTCGGTTTTATGTTGAAAGTTTGTTTGTTAGGGAAGAATGACTTAGTCCTGCAGTTGTGGCAGTGTTCTGTACATTAGGATTAGCCACATGTTGGTGATCCTTGTGGCCTTTTACAGACTTTTTGAAATGATGATGTTTTGGGTTAGGTTTGGTGGGTTTTTTCTTATTTGAGATGTTAAGGATTTATCTTCGTTAAGTGATTACCGAACTTGACAGTTACTTTATTTGAAATAATCGGTAAGGACAGTGACAGTGAGTGTGAGTATGACAGGTATTACTTGCATAATTGGAAAGATACAGGCTTGATGGAATGGCTGGATAGCTGCATCTAAAGAGTTAGTCAAGTGCTCAATATCCAACTGGAAACCAGTAACAAGTGGCATCTCTTGGTCCTGTACTGGGACCAGTAGTATTTAGTATCTTCATCAATTACATAGTGGGGTTGAGTGTAACCTCAGCAAGTTTGCAGGTAAGAGCAAGATGGGAAGTGCAGTTGATTATCTAGAGGGAAAGGATGCAATCCAGAGAGACCTTGGCAGGCTTCAGGAAGGGGCCCGTGCAAACCACATGAAGTTTAACAAGGCCAAGTGCAAGGTCCTCCACCTGAGTTGGTGCAATCCCCAATATCAACGCAGACAGGGAGATGAATGGATTGAGAGCAGCCCTGCAGAGAAGGACTTGGGGATACTGGTGGATGGAAAATAGGACATGACCTGGCAATGTGCACTCACAGTGCAGAAGGCCCAATGCATCCTGGGCTGCATCAGAAGAAGCATGGCCAGCTAGTTGAGGGAGGTGATTCTGCCCCTCTGCTCTGGTGAGACCCCACCTGGAGTACTGCTTCCATCTCTGGAGTCCTCAGCACAGGAAAGACATGGTACGGTTAGAGCAGGCTTGGAGCCACAGAAATGATCAGAGGGCTGGAGCACCTCTGCTGTGAAGAAGGAAGGGCTGAGAGAGTTGGAGTTGTTTGGCCTGGAAAAGAGGCTCTGAGGAGAACATACTGCAGCCTTTCAATTTATAAGGGGGGCTTATAAAAGATGAGAGAGGCTTTTAACCAAGGCCTGTAGTGACAAGACAAGAGTTAATGGTATTAAACAGAAAGAGGGCAGATTTAGATTGATGATAAGGAAGATATTTTTTACAGTGAGGGTGGTGAGACACTGGAACAGATTGCTCAAAGAAGTTGTGGATGCTCCATCATTGAAAGTGTTCAGGTTGCTCAGTCGCACCAAACCTGACCTTGATCTAGTGAAAAGCCCCTTCCCTTGGTAGCAGGGTGGAGCTGGGTGATATTTAAAGGTTGGTTCAGTGAGGTTCTGTGGTTTGCTAAAACAATTTGTTTTGTGTGAAAAAGCCTCGTGCATTAGCTTTCAAACAGCAATTGATGCAAATATTTTAACGTCTATTTCCTCCCTTTTTAAAAAATGGTTGGCACCTCCATCATGTGAATACGTTTCAGAACAACTAGATACTTGAAGTGAAAAGTAAGTTTTTAAGTCTAGCCTATAAAATTGCTGTCATCTAGGAGCAGATAATGTAGGTTTAGTGTAGTCTTCCTGATACTCATTTTTTCTCCTGATAAAAAGATACTATGAAAACATGGAAATAGTTTACTAACTTTGTTTTTGATCTGTTAATAATGTAAAATTATAAAATTGGGATTCTAGGAGATTCTTGGATCATGTATGGGCTACAAAAACTATCTAGAGGTATAGATAAACTAGTGGCTGTCAGGTATTCATATAGGGCAAAATGTAGTGCATTACCAAAGCTTTTTGTAACTGACTTTGATTCCATTCTAATGTAGAGACATATTAATTAGTGAAATTACAGTGGGGTGACTTTTTTGAAAAAGCCGGTTTTCATGTGTCATGTCTATCTGCCTACAGACACCATGTTTTTTATTTGCTGTAAAACAGGTGTAAAGGAAGAGGTACATTTGATTAAAATATCTAGACATTTGAAATTGTCTCTACTGGAAAACATACTTCATAGAGATAAAGGATAGGATTGAAGACAGAGAAAAGGAAAGCTGGACCTCTAGAGTTCTTCCTAGCAGTTATCTCTGTGGTACAGAATCCCTGCAAACTGCATGATGGCCAGGAACAATTGTAATGCCTTTAGTGGATGGTCTGAAAACAAAGTAATGTCTTAGTACAAAAAAAAGAAGTAGGAAATATTGTCACATACAAACTTGTGTAGTTTTTTCTCGTTTAAAAGACAAGTGTAAATTGTTTCAGTACTATCTTTGTGAGCTAAGAAAAGAGAACGCACTCCTAGATGTGAGTTGCTGAGGATTGCAGTGAAATCTTTCAGCAGAGTCAGTTCATTTTGTCTCTGTAGTTCTGATCTACTTTGATTAAAAGAGCTCTCTTCCTTCCTCAAACTCTTTTTTAAGTTGAGGTTCGGCAATACCAGGTGTGAGTAAGCATGTCAAAGTATTTCTAGGTCCGTGAAAGTAATTCTGAAGTAGCCTCCAGATACAAAATAATTCCTGTGGGATTACAGCTGTTCCCACAAAAGATTCTGAAATAAAATGTAAAAACATCCAGCTTTTGCTGCTTGTTGTAAACAGCGGGGATATTCTGAGAAGTAAGATACTGGTGATGTTTCTTTGTCTAGAGCAAAGTAGAAGTATTCAGAAATATTCTTAACTGGGAGTTGGAAATTGTGTTAACTTACCGTTAACAAAAAAATGTTTCTGTGCTCTTATATAAGTGAATGACATTTTTTTTCCTTTCTCAGATTGATCAAAGTTTGAGTCTTCACTCCTTACTAGAAAGAAGACTAAAAGTAATCCACTTTGATTTTGGTTCAGTATTAATTTCTACCATCAGGGCAGTTTAGTTTTAGATAGTATTTTGAGTGTTGTACAAAATACTGAATTTCATGGATTGTTTTCAGTAGAACTTGACTTTCCATTGTTAAAAAGAGGTAAAGAATGTGGGTTTAAACCCCGTATAGAATGTAGTAACTCTACATTATTGTTTTCTAATTAGTATAAACATCATTGAAGTCACATTACTGCTTGTGACCACACTGTGCATGACCCCAGAGCGGTTGGTATGCAGATGTTTGGTTTGTTTTTTTCTCTTCAAGGATTTGTATGAAGATACTGCCCTTGAAATGCCTGGGATTTTGTAAATGCCTTTCTGCTTTGAACTGGGCACATGACAGAGAATGACTAATGCTAATGAAGCTTCTATCCAGAGCTGTTTAGCTAGTACTGGAGGTTTCAAGAGAATTTATATAAAACAAGTTACTGCTTTGTTATGTTCTGCAATCATTAAGGATAAGATCAGTGATATTTTAAGTTAATAAAAAAAGTTCTCTCAAAAAATGTTTTGAATCATTAAGTCGTAACAATACAACAACATAGGCATCACTCATTAAAATTCATGCATTTACCAATAAACATTTCTGTAAAGAAATTCTACAAGGTCTTGGCAATCCTGAGTTGGGAAAGTGTAGTCTTCTCCAGAGCTGATTTATTGCCATATAAACATAAGTTTCCTGTCTGTTTTGTTTTGTGATAGCTTTACTTATTCCTTTAATCTTGCAAAAAAGCAAAATACACAGGACTTCGGATCCTCACACAGAAGAATTTTAGTATTTCCATTAACTTCTTAATTGCTGTTGGGGAGAAGAAAAACTGAAGAACATTTATAAATATTTTCATTGTGAATTGGTTACTATAGGCTTTACAATTTCAAAGGAGTATTTTTTGCAACCATTCAAAAACTACCTCGCGTTAGCTGCTTGAAACAAGTGTTTTATCTTGGCATGAGCCAGATGATTTTTTGCAAGGAAGAGATGATAGTGGTGCTTTGCGGTCTATAGCTATTTGTCCCTGTGACAGGGGCGGTTCAGCATACCTCTGATATTTTTACTACTGATGCTTGTGTTGGAACTTACCATCTTTTTGTGTCATTTCTGGACTTCAGTGTAAGCTCCTATTTATTAGGGAAATGGTCTTTCACATGTTGTTAAACAGAAGTGTATACATCTTACTGATTAAATTTTGAGGATTACACCATTGTGTAGTATATGGTCTTCAAGTGTGGAACTAGTTTCCTGAGGTATAAAAATGACATATGCTTGGGTTTTTATTACTATTTCATAAATAATACCTGTAATAGTTCACCTTGGTAACTGGCATGTAAGAGTTTTTAAAATCCAAACATGTCAGGTGCTATTACAGCTAGAAATGCAGGTTCTTGAAGATTTGATACGAGCTCAAGTGTTGTAAACATAAGATGTATTATTTTAATTCTGCCATTTCTGTAACTTTGTATATGTCCTCTGGAATTTTTCATATGAAGATGAAAAGATTAAAATACTTATGAAGACTTTAAAAGTTAAGGATACTTTTAGCGGACTCTCTTGTTATAATGCTACTACTATCACAGAAGCTTTCAACACATACATTCCAAAGCTATGCTTGCAATATGCACATAGTGTTAAATTTAACATAATTTGTTTGTTTAGACCTATAGTAATATTTTTCAGATATTTTTCTGCACGTGTTAATTTAAGCATCCATAGTTGAAATTGTGGGCATGTTTGTACATACACATGAGACATTAGAGTCACATGTGTCAATCCAGCGCGCTGACCAGGTTTGTTTATCTATTGCAGAAAGGGAAGTTTAATGTTTTAATACAAGTTAGAGACATTTGGCGTTATATGATTCAGCAGATGAATATACTGACATGACAACGTAATCGTAATATAGCAATTGCAGTATGACAGTGGCTATCACAGTGGCCTCTTAATGATGTGAGCCGCCTCACTGCCTTTTGTCCTGAACCCTGTAAAAAACCCACATGGATGGCCCATGGCCGACCAGGCTTCTCTCTGCTGTAGGGCCCAGGAGACTTGATGACTGCCTATCCTGACGTACAGGCTCAGATCTGTCCAGCATGTCAGAAATAGCAGATTTCGGCACGATGACCTGTAACTCTTGAGTATTTTCCCACAACTGTCTTCCTTGCCTACCCCCATCTCTCCCTGACAACTCTCAGGAAGCTGCCCAGCCCAGGAGTCAGCATAGCTCCACAGAAGGTCTGCCTGTTGCAGTGCTGAGTTTGCAGGAGAACCTCCAGCTAAGCATTGTGCAGCCAGTCACTCACTCCTACCCCACAAGTGGGATGGGAGGAGAATTAGAAGGGTAAAAATGAGAAAAAAAAAAACCCAAAGGGTTGAGATTAAAAATGCATTTATAATTTAAAAAGGGATTATACTAATAAAAATCTAAGGAAAATAGAAAAACAGCAGATTAAAATAAAACCCAAAATAGACAAGTGATGTAAACAAAAAAAGTTGCTCACCAGCAACTGAACAATGTCCAGCCAGTCCCCAGGAAGCAGCAGCACCACCCCACCCCCACCCCAACCTTTCCCTCTGTTCTGTTGCTGAGCATGGTGTTATATGGTATGGGATATCCCTTTGGTCAGCTGTCTCAGCTGTGTCCCCTCCCAGCTTCTTGTACTCCCCCAGCCTACTTGCTGGCAGGGTGGTGTGAGAAGAAGAAGAGGCCTTGATGCTGTGCAAGCACTGCTCAGCAGTGGCTAAAAAATCCTGGTGTTTCAGCACAGATCCAAAACATAGTCCATTACGAGCCAAGAGATTTAACTCTATCCCAGCCAAAACCAGTACAGTGAGGAAGACTGAGAGAATTGGGATCAAACCAGACACCTCTTGGCCATTTGCGGTCATCAGCATACATAGCAGCCACCACTTTAACAGGGTCTATTTAAGTTGACCTTAGTAAATGATTCCTACATCTGTGGGCGTTGGCTATGATCTGAGGCTGCAGTTTTAATTCTGAGAACTTATTTTGATTTTTCTAGCTGCACACATCACCTCTTTTACATTGCTATCTTTTGTAACTGATTTTTCTATCATCTTTTTCTTGCATATCTCCTCTGCTGACTTCTTCACTACTGCTTACATGTAGCTTTCTAACAACCAGCGCAAGCCTTCCCCCTTTATTCTCTCTAACACACTAGAAGCTTTCCAATTTTTATATTCATCCCAAAATATCACTGGGATCTATGCAATGTTCTTCTATCCATGAAAAATGTCACTTAGGATTTCTCCACTCCCGTTTTTCAAATTTATCAGCTAGCTTTTTCCAGCCTTTGTTAGCACTCACAATGCTTTGCATTGGGGGGGGGGGAGGGTGCTGTCCCACAATCTCTATTCCCTGCTGGCAATGAGGAGGCAGAGAATTTGGGTGTGAAGTAGTTAAGCGAGGGGTGAGCAGAAGATATTTCAAGATATGTTTTTATTTTCTCATTACCGTACTCTAATCTGATTGGTAATAAGTTAATTTTCGCCACATCAAGTCTAGTTTGCCTGTGATTATAATTGGTGAGTGATTTCTCCCTGTCCTTGACCTGTGAGCCCTTCGTTATATTTTTCTCTCCCCTGTCCAGTTGCATAGGGGAAGTGATAGAGAGGCTTTGGTGCGCACCTGGCATTCAGCCAGGGTCAGCCCACCACAGCTTCATGGATGTGTAGCGCCTATCTTTCTCTATAGCACCTTCTCCCATTGTAGCATTTCATTGATTGGTCATAACATTAAGTGTTTAGATACTTTGCACTTTGACATTCAAAAGGAAGACTTTAGTATAAGTTGGCTTTCGTGGCATTGTATGCATACTTTATATTTTTCAATAATTCCAACCTTATTTATATTGTAGGTCATGCAGGAGTCTCTGCTAGCATGATGAAGAAAAGAACTTCCCACAAGTAAGTTGTTAACATTTTTACTAAAGTATAGCTCTCAGTAACTGGAAGTACTGTTCTAGAAAATCTGTATTGTTCCACTGACTTTGTTCTTGAAAATAATGTGGAATGATATACAGTTTGTGTATGTGTGTAGATTCAGACCTTTAATTCTGGGAGGAGAACGGTATGAAGGAATGCCCCACAAATAAAGTTTTAAACACCATTTTAACTGTTAATATGAAATTATCCTTGAACACAATTTTGTAATTCTTTCCGGAATTCAGAGAGGAGTTGCAAGTCAGAAATTAGCCCATGTGTACTGTAGGATCTCTCTGTTCTCTGACACAGGGTTCATGCATTGTCATCAGACCAATGAAAACTGCAAAGCTTACTGATAAACCAGGCTGGAAGTAACCTTAGAAATATCTAATCTTGTATTCACTACAACTGTAGTTTTGAAAAGGATTTTTCACTTTTGTAAAATAAGGAGTATACTTGAAATACTTCTGTAAGGAGGCTGCTCTTGGTGTGTGAAGGATACCTGCTTATCCGTCACATTCATGGCATGTATTTTTCCCACTATGACATTTTTAAGTAGTAGCAGTTGCACATTGGTGAGTATCTCTGTGAAAATATAGAGATAGCAGCAAGATAATCGTATCTACCTACAGCTCTGGTGGGAGAAATCTAAGCTGGGTAAGTATGAAACTTACTAAAATGTTACTAGTTCTTTGTTAAATGTAAAGTCCAATAGTGGTGCATCAATCAAAATCGATTTGTTTGGCAGGTGTATTTTCCACGATTAACATAGTGAATAACTGCTAACAGTATTAACTGTTTCCCAGAGACAAGACCTGATGTAAAACTACACTAATCCCCTCCACCAGTTCATCGTTATCCATTCTTGTCTATCTTCATAGAAGGCAAAGAGAAATTTATTTTTCTAGAGGCAGGTAGAGCTGCTTAAAACTTAATTTCTCTTGTTCTCTTTCAACCGCTCAGAGAAAGGAGTGTATGATGGGAAGACCATCAGAGGTGGGTTGCCTTTTGTACTTGAGGGTGGCTAGATTTGTCTTTATTGTTGTGTTGATATACACTTATTTAAATACCTAAATAGGCTGTAAATTTGTTAGCGTAAAGGCTTTTATTGGGGCATAAGAAGTTTTGATCCTAAGTGACATGATTTTGAGGCATTTAACTGAAGCATCCACCTTAGCTTTATGTTAATGTAGCCTAGTTCAATTGTTGTTTAATTAGTAAAGATTTCTTTTGTACCAAATCAAGATGGTTTCTCGTGTGCTGCTCACTGACTTCTCTCAGAACAAGGCAGGGTACTAGAGAATTGTTTATATTTGTAGCTTACCATAAATGAGTAGAATATGAATGACCATATAATAATATATGCTGATACCACTCTAAACCCTTATGGTAGACTACGAGTTAATAATGAATACTTTATCACAGATTTAGTTATTTAGTAACTCTTCATTTAAAGAAATAGAGGAAGAAGCCTACCGGCACCTGAAGGCCATCAAGGAGAATTTAAACTAGCTTCAGAAGGTTTGTGGCAGAGGAAGGAGCCAAGAGGATGGAACAGTGCATGACTCAATAATTGAGGACGTGATAGCATTAGTAGTGTGGATGACTCTTCTGAACTCTTCTTTACTAAATGGTAGTTAACTGTTGAACCTTTTAGAAATGGTTCCCGTGGTTATAGGGCGGTTCTTCCAAGTGCTCTATCAATGGGTAGAGGTGATCCCTGCCAATATGAACCTGACCTCACCAGTGTTGTATCAGTTAGCGATCTCATTCTTTCCACTCTTGGTGCGTAAAGAAAGAGTACAAGAAATAGTATAATTCAATCCTTTCTTCAGAGTCTTATCAGATTTCTTGTAGTTGACAATTCAAGGACTGTGAGATGCAGGTCATACCTGCAATTTAACTACAAGTGAACTTAAACATTTTGAAATTCTAGTCTCTCTTTAAGTTAACTTGTAATCTTGGTCCCTGCAGCATCTGAAGATTATATTCACAACTGAGTGATGGTTTTTGAGGGAGCACAGAAAGTACTTTAAAACTTTTGTCCCGATTACTGTGCCTTATAGTCTGAATATTGTGAAAAGCAGTTAATACTCATCACCATTCTGCTATTAATGATAGTCTGTAATAAGATCACAATTGTAACACGTTTTGATTCCTATTTTTGGTAACTTTTCTGCTTAGCATGATGAAAGACTTGAAAATTGTACTGACCGTTGCTGCTGTACTGCATTTATACCGTTTTATAGTTTTCCTCCCTGTCATTCACATTTGTGGGGTTTTTTGCATATCTGAGGGGTATGGTTTTCTTTAACCTGTCAAGTTTTTTCCTTAGTTCTACCCTGTTTTTCTGAAATGAGATGAGCAGAAAAAACCCACCAACAACCAAACCTGTATGGATAACTTGATAGCTTATTTGGCATTGGCCTTCTCTTTTTATAAGTGCTAGTTTGTCTTTTAAGCACAACTTTGAAATAATGGTTGATTCTTCTGTTAATCAGTCCTTTACAGTTCTGGACTACATTGGTTTCCCTGGTAGCAGCTGCCAAATAAAACTTTGTTTGAGGACTGTATAAATACAACCTTAAAATCTGGGAAGATTTCTTTCTGCCTGTGTGTCTTTAGAAATTTTAAAGTATCTGGTTCTGATAATGAAACCTTTTTACAGAACTAGATTTTACTTACGAGCTTGCTGCCTTCAAGATAAGGAAGAGGATATGAAATTTTGGGGGACTGAAGGGCTATTTATGATGAGGATGTCTCTGATATGTCAAGAGCTATTTCCAGGGCTTGCTATTTTCTGTTTTTCCTGGCTCCATGTTTTACATATGTTGGCACTTCTGGATATAGCACTGTAAAAGGTTGTGTACATTTGGTGTATCACAGAAGTAAGCGTGGAGGAGAGGACAGGTTTGAGTTGTTTACTTGGTTGTCTTACATGCAAGTATATTCATAGCTATTATTTATCAATAGTTCAAAACCTGTGCTTGGTTTCCTAACTCATATTCAGATGCAAGAAGTAGGTTTTCCTTGGTAATTTACTAGTTTGAAAACCTCATTTCTTACAGCATAAACCACTGCAAATGAGAGTGAAAAGCTGTTCAGTTTTACAGACTTCAAACAAAAATTCGAACTGCAAGTACACCTTGCAGGCACTTGGCTTGTAATTCAATTTGCAATCCTTTTTGCTCCCTGAGGCATTTTAAAGGTAGTTACCAGCTGGAACTCAGTTATGTAGTCTTTTTCCATAATATTTTTTAAAATTAGTATGAAGCTTTTTGGTTAATTGTTCCAATTTAA